>LOJH01008908.1:0-29041 GCA_001685095.1 Ellobius talpinus
GATAGATAGATAGATAGATAGATAGATAGATATAGATATAGATATAGATATAAGTAGATAGATATCTTCCAGCCTGGCTATATTCTGCCCTGCTATAGGCCAGAGCAGCTTTATTCATTGACCAATAAAAGCAACACATAAACAGAAGGACATCCCACATCACGCGACAGATGTGCTGATACATATTACTGGTGTGTATTTATTGATAATATATGGAGTAGTAGGCATCTGTATTTATTATCACATATAATCCAACACTGCTACTTGGTGGCAATGATTTCCTTCCTAATAATGGGAAGTATTGCAAAGGTTAAATATTTGCCAGAGTCATTGGATTTAGAACTAGAATCCCTTACAGTCAGCAGCACGGCATCTTTCAGTTTGTAGTGTCTGTTGGCATTGATTCAGCAGCAGCCTTTATAAATGTTCTTGGTGCCTGGGATAGAACTCACATCAGCATCTGGGTGCTCTCTGAGGCTGATTGGCATACCATTCTTTTTAGGTCCAGGTTCATGTTCTTCATCAAAAACACAGACAGTCTCTAGTCAAAAGTACATCACATTCCTCACAAGAACACCAGTCTGGTTCTTCAGAGCAAACAAAAGCTCTGCTTCCCTGGTCCAGGCTTCTCATTAGTTCCCTTTTCTGCTGCTGCAATAAATACCATGCCCAGGAGCAGTTCAAGGGAGAAAGATGACTTTGGTCTACAGTTCCAGAGGGCTTGAGTTCATCATGTTGGAGACAGCTTAGCATGGGACAGCACCTGGCTGATCATGTCCTGATCCGCACACAAGAACCAGGGAGTGTAAGCAGGAAGTGAAACAAGGCTTTGAACCCCCAAAGCCTGTCCCCAGTGACAGTCTTCCTCCAATAAAGCTGCCCCTCTTAAAGGTTCCACAACCTCCCCAAACAGTGCTGCCAGCTACGCAGCAAGTGTTAAATACGTGAGCCTGTAGGAGACCTTTCTTCTTTAAACCACCACATCCACCTATGCCCATTATTTGTATAGATTTGGTCTTTTAATGATATCCAGCACCCTATTTATATTTTTTACTGCTTCATCTTTCATTCTCTAAGTATATTAATACCTTCTCTTAAAGCCTTCATAGTGTCTGTCTTGACCATTCTATTGATGAAACTTCCCACTGTTTTTATTTAATACATTGAGATTTTTGTTTCTGAAATTTAAATTTGATTTTTCTTTAATATTTTTATCTTTACTAAATTCCTCTTTTTGTATCCTGTGCTGACTTTCGTCAATTCCACTGCTTTTGACTGGTGTTCTGTTTAAATTTATTCAGAAGTTTATTTTATGTCGTCTTTGGTTTTGTTGAACATTTTTGAAGGCAATTCTTTTGAATTCTCTGAGATTTGATCTAACTCATCATTGGAATGCATTACTTTGGAATTAGTCATTTTCAGCAGGACTCGTGCTGCCCTGGTTTTTCATGTTTCGTTTTATGTTTCTGCCTTGGCATCTGGGTTATCAGAGTTGTCGGCTGGATTTTTGTTTCAAGTCACCCATAGTCTTCACTTGGTGTATCTGTGGGGTTCAAATCACACTCAGCTGTAGTACTGCTGACGGGGGCAAGTCAGTAAGTAAACCTCAGCTATGCTTAGGCTACTACGCTTGATTACCAGCTGTTCTCCAAGAGCAGAGCACTAATTGCAGAACTGTCACTACCAGGAGATGGAAATACAGCACAGGCGATAACCATCACTGTTTTAACTCCAGTAAGTGAAGAAGGCGTAAAGGACAAGGATAGTACAGTGTGTACTACAATATCTGTTTCCTCTGGGTAGGAACAGCAAGGAAATGAGCAGAGAGCATGGCTGGAGTACTAGAGCTCCAGAGACAGAAAATACTCAGTAAAGGAGGAAGATAAGACAGCTCCAGTGAGAGGGAAGGGAAAGAACAAAGGTAAGAAACGCACTGGGATAATTTAAAATAACCTCGGCGCTGAGGCAGGAAGACCTCCAACTTCAACCTCCTGTGTCTGGAGCTGTACTTTGGAAAAGCTTACCGAAACCAAAGGACAAATGAGAATAAGACAGGACAAGACTGGTCCACTGAAACATCATGACCAAAAGTAACTTGAGGAGGAAATGGTTTATTTCACTCATAGATCTAAGTCACCTCATCAGCAGTGAGGCCAGGATCCTGGAGGAGGAGCTGGTGCAGAGGCCACGGAGGATGCTGCTTACTGGCCTGCTCCTCACGGCTCAGCCTGCTTTCTTACAGCACCCAGGACCACCATTTTCTCAATTAAGTTTTCTTACTTTTAGATAACTTGTGTCAAGTTAACATAAAAACTAGCCTGCATGTGGTGTAGTTGTTTGGGTTTTTTGTTTTGTTGTTTTGTTTTGCTTATGCGCCACTCAGCTCCCAAATAAATACATGTAGACTTATTCTTACTTAGGAATGCCCAGCCTTAGCCTGGCTTAATTCTAGCAATTTTCTAACAAATTAACTCATTTATCCTCTTCTATTTTTTTGCCTCTGGGCTTTTTACCTTTCTTTATTCTCTATGTCTTTCTTCCCTTCTTACTCCGTGGCTGACTGGGTGGCTGGCCCCTCGCGTCCTCCTCTCCTCCTTTTTCTTGCTCCTCCCTCTTCTCATGCTTCTTCTTCTATTTATTGTCTCTGCCTGGCCACTGTCTTTTTATTTATTGTCTTTCTATTTATTGTCTCAGCCACACCTATCCCTCTCTCCCACCTAGTTATTAGCCATTCAGCTCTTTATTAGACCACCAGGTGTTTTAGGCAGGCACAATAACACAGCTTTACAGAGTTAAACAAATACAACATAAAAGAATGCAACACATCTTTGCATCATTAAACAAATATTCCACAGCATAAACAAATGCAACACATCTTAAATTAATATTCCACACCAGCACACCCATTAAATTTAAATGAAATATTAACTAAGGGAAGGACATAAGTGAAGGAAAGAGCACTGTGCAGGTCCAAGGTCTGTATGTCATCTCTCACCTAAATTCAGGTGCCGCGCCTTCTCCCTGCTGACGATATTCTCCACTGACAGTTCCTGGGCTCCCAGAGGGGCCTTTGCCTCAGTATCTACCTAGCCCATTCAACAGGGCTCTTTTTTTAAAAGTCCTCTTGCTACTGCTCAAGTAAAATGTGGGGAAAGCAAGCTTCTCCCTCCTCGTCTTTCTGTTATTGAAAGTGCTGTCTTAAGCAGAAGTCCCCATCCTCTCTATTACTCACTGCGAAGAAACCATTTCTAGGTCAGATTTGAGCCCTCTTGTGTACACACTGAACTCTCTCCAGTTTTCCTAAGTTTCCCTCCTTCCACTGCTACTGAAAGCAAGGTTTTTCTGTTGTCATCTACTCAAAGCTTCCAACAGTATGTACATGCATGTCATTCACCTGCCATCTTCAAGAGACTCAAACCCTAATCCAAAAGCCCTTCATTAGTACCTTGAAAACTTCCCTGAGTGTCTTTATATCTAGTGTAACTTACTTGATAGTTCCAAACCTAGAAAACCAAAGTGTCCATATCCTAAATACAAGGCAAATAGGGGGACATCCTACTTTTCTAAATAAAAAGAAGTTAACAATTCAAACGCTGAAGCTGGAGCCACAGCTAGGGAGGAAAAGGAAGTCTGCCGTTGAGGATGCTGTGTGGGGAAACAACAGAGGAAAAGATGTGCTTCATGAAAAAATTGCTTTACATTGGAAGTAATTCTGCAGTTAGAACCACCAGTCAGATAAGGAGGTAAAAGAACCAACTAGCCCACAATTGGTAGATGCAGTATGGAAGCTCAGTCCCGGCCAAGCCGAGCCACGGCAAGACTGTCAGAACAGACTGCCGTGTTTAGAATGGCAGTGCCGTTCATTCTTCTTTGCTGCGCTTGACTTGGCACTACTTGTTTTTGTTTGTTTGAGACTGCCTCAGCTCCTTACTGGGTTTACAGACATTCACCACTACAACCAGCAGCACTGCTCACCCAGTTATAGAAATGCCTAGGTTTGTTATGCTTAATATCACACACACAAAAAATGTTGACTTGGAGATTTTTGAATTACTTGAATTTAAAGTGTCAAAACAATCCTCATATCAGAAACTGGTCTTAAAGGGTTTTCTTTATCTTCCAAATATTGTTCAACTATAGGGAATTATTCTTTGCATTCCCAAAAGCAGTATTTTCTCTCTTCATATGTGCATTTGTTTTACCATAAGTATGTATGTTACAGCTAAAGTAATTTCATTCTTCCTGCAAAAGGCAGATCATAGTGCCTAACAAACTGGCCTTGTCATCTCATGCTTATAGTCTCTTAATCCAAAGATTTTGATTTTACTAGAAGTGATTTAATGAAGTTCACATATATAAGCATATATGTCCTCAAGAGCATGTGAATTGTTTTACGTGAACTACTTTTATATTGAGAGCAGCAGAGCCTGGAGACTTTGTCTCAGACAAGCTGGAAATTGTTTCCAGATCTCCCCACAGATGGTGAGCCTCAGTTTCCTCATTGCCAAAATGAGAACAGTGCCTGCCCAAAGACTCAACAAATCGGTATATGTAATACAGTCCAATGCTTGCCACTTGATAAGCCCGGTCTAATTACCAAGTCTGGAGGCTCCTCTGAAAGCTGTACAGAATGACAGAATCTGCCATTTGGAAGTTGTTACTGTGGAGATAGCATTGGCAAGGTTACAGCTAATTAGGGGAAGCGGTTCATTTCAGCACAGCGTGAGTCAAGGAAACAAGACTAGGCTGCTGCAGCAATCTAGCAAGAAATGAAGAACCCTGAAGAGGTGATGGAACCACAAGAAATGGAAATTGTTGGGGTGGTAAAGACCTTGAAGAACAATGGGCCATTGAAGAAAGCATGCACAAAGGATTCCCAGGGTGCTGCCACCTAAAACGAGAGAAAAACTGAATACCCAGACTTCAAGCATCTGTATAATCTGAGAATTACTCCCCCTTGAGAAAGCAGTACACTCAGTAGAATTCGGCTGCATAGAGAGCAGCAGAAACCAAGGAATGGACAGGACAGAACAGACTAGCTTTTAATCCTTTTCAGAGACAGAGCTCTCCAAACTGTGGCACAGACTAGGCTGAATGTCTAAAGCAGTTCTAAGCGTTAAAGAGAAACTGGAGGAAAGGTTTCAGCGCTGCAGTTAATGGCGGTTTGATGCAGATGGCTAATGTTTCAAAGGCAGAACCATTTTCTCCTTGATTTGGGTGGAAACATGAACTCAAATCCCACGTGCCACATTTCCCATCACAGATTACAGAATTGCCAACACTGGGCCCTTCCTTTGGCTTCTGGGGACTTAATTTCCCCAGGGGGCTATTGTGATTATTCAACTTGAAGACCTTATAGGAAGATCAGTTACTTCTCTCTGGAGTCTTAGAAGAGTGAGCAACATGGAAGTAAATAGTCACTAAGGAGGACAAGGAGAAATAAACAAAGGTCTAGCTAACTATTGACAATTCATGTTAGAAGACACTCTTTAAAATTATAAATTCAAGTAAAGAAGTAATGACGGCTTCTAATCATAACCTACATGGGGATGTGTATGCTACATCAGGGCTTACTGTTCCCAACACAAGGGTACATTTGACTGGACTGATTGTGTAAGACTGTGCCCACAGCAAATATTCAAAACTAAAAATTAGGAGGCACAGTTTTGCCAATTCCCAATACTATGATCTTAGACATCTTTTTGTGGAATGTAGGTCAGTTCCTCTTATTTGACCTACGGTTCCAGTGTTCTGTGCTCAAAGGGATTTAATGAAATCATTCTGAAAAAATGTTAAGCACTTCATACTTTATACTTATAACCTTTAGGAATAACATCAGCTTGGGCAGGTTTACCAAGTCATAGCAGATTCCTGGAGCATCCTAACAATGAAAAACTATGGCTTACCATAGTTCAATGCCTAGCACATGCTTTGCAGAAGATCCTTTTCTTTTTCTTTTTTGGTTTTTCAAGACAAGGTTTCTCTGTAGTTTTGGAGACTGTCCTGGAACTAGCTCTTGTAGACCAGACTGGCTTTGAACTCAGAGATTCACCTACCTGTTTCCAGAGTGCTGGAATTAAAGGCGTGCGCCACCACCACCCGGCTGCAGGACTTCTGTAAAATGCTCTAAATAATACAACTCCAGTAAAACACCAAAATGTTGGTCTTTGCAGCAGTAGAGATGGAAAGCAGGGTCTTGCACATGCTGGACAAGGGTTCTGTCGCGGAGGCACACCCAATTATGTCTTTTAGGCTTGTTGTTTTTGAAGATTTGAGATAATACCTAGTGATTCTTCTTCCTCAAGCTCCCAAGTTACCTTGCCTGGCATCTGCCTGAACTCCTAACTTGGGAGGTTGGGGTAGGGTAGGAGGCATAAGCCTCTGAGAAAAGTGAGGCTCATGAGGCTTAAAAGACTTGGTATGGTTATGTGAAGAATAAACCACAGCTCAGCCTTTAAACCTAGTCTGTGTTGCTTTAACAGTTGTGTTCAGATCCAAATTATATCCTGGAAAGAGCTCAAGGTGTGCATGGAGGGGTGGAGGGGAATGGACAACACACAGGGTAACTGTGAGTGTCTAGAAACCAGCCCACTGACTCCGTGTCCTCCAGGTAGGTGTGTCCCTACACTTCTCATTCTCCATGTTCTCATTCTCATTAACCAAAAGCAGATTAACAGACCACTTTAAAAATGTATTGCAAAATGTACAGCATTTATTCACATACAGACAAAAAGGCACAAATTCTACTAAATAGTTCAACAAAAAAATACAGTTGTCTTCAACTAGTTTTATAAATACTTTCAAAAAGGGGGTAGAAATAAATACAGGATTGGGCCATGTAATATAAAATAGTCATCTCTACATATACTTTGTTTAATTTCTGATTTTAACTCTTCATGCACCTTTTTTTTTCAATTTTAGCTGAATGGACACCAAGCTAGGCACATAGTGAAAAATCCTCTGTACAAGGTTACAAATGTAATGACAAGTTTGTCCATCTTAAAATAATTAAGATTTGTACACAACACATAAAACCCTTCATTTAAATTTTGTGTTTATAACCTAACAAATGACATTCCAGGCAACTTTACAAAAATTTAACTAGCCTACATTTTGACATAATACATTGATCATAATCAAAGGTATTTCTTGGTCAGGATGCACAAGGAAGATTCAAAAAAAAAAAACAAAAAAGCTCCATACTAATAGAATGCAAGTGGGTAGATGGGCTGCGGCTGCTATGGCGGCCCGCCTCATACAGAGTTCCCAGCATGACATGAAACTAACTTACAAAGCTATCATTACACTGTCAGAAACCGTGCTCTACGCCATTTGCATTTCAAAGCAGTAATAAAAAAGTCTGAGCTTTTCTTTTTTGTTTTGTTTTTGTGGGGGAATTTTTTTTTATTTTGTTTTGTTTTTTGGTTCAGCATAACTTGGAACATTTGAAAGCTTTTCAACCTAAATGTGGGGAAAAACAGGTAAGGCATTACTTTTGCACAAAACTAGCATTCCTAATAGTGCAAATGGATCTGGTGCCTCTTAAAGTGGTGAGAGGCGATACACTCACTAGATTAATTTAGGTTTTCTTTCTATGGCTTCACAAATTATTCCTCTATAAATTCTCTTCTCACCCAGTGCTGTTGCTGTACTCAAAAGATAATTAGATAAGAGTCCAACCTTTTCCTGGATCCAGCAAAAGGTTTTTGCTCATATGCAAAACATCTAATTTTCAAATTAAGCTACAAGCGAAAGTACAACTTGGACTCCTAAGAACCTTCAAATACCGGTAGCAACAAGCTGATCTGGACAGCAGTCTCAAAAGGAGCTCCAAAGCTCAAAAATAGTCAATCTAAAACCTGGGTCATCCTTTCCCCACCCCTGAATTAGCTATTACAATGTACTTGAGAAGTTAAGACTTGGTTTGAAAATGTCGTACATACAATGGATGCATCAGATCTGTCATTTGATCATCTGATAAAAACTTGCATAGCAAGATGGAATTCAATAAGCCTTTTCTGTTGTTGACGATCATCTGGAAGACTTGAAAGCTTCTACAAACTCAAAGCATTGCTCCTTAAATATCAGAATGTCCCTGCCACATGGAAACAGATGCATAAATGAATCAGAAATCTGAACATTGATATTAACAAACTAAGGGTAATTTAGGGGAAACTGGGCTTATTTCAAATGCCCTTACATCTAAATCTCATTGCTATTTCCTTCTCTTAAATTTGATTCACAACTACATTGAATGCCAAAGAAAAAAAACAGGACTTTAACACTATCCGCTTGTCTGAATACATACGCACGACATGAGTGCAAAAACAGAACATTGTACTCAAATTTAATGCTAAATTTATTATTGCTGATAATTTACTAGTTATTGCCATTTGCAATTCGAAAGTCCAAGTTACAAATAAGAGTTTAGAACTCCAACTCCAGAAAACCTATTCAAGGGTACAATGACTTTCCTGTATAGCCTTGGTCAATATAAGAGCTTGACGCAACATATTGCCTTTCTATCGTTCTAAAATATAACCTGTTTTACCTTTTTTGTTTTTGTTTGTTTGTTTTTCCTTTTTCCTTTTTGCTTAAGGAATCCACTCATTGTGGAAGCCTGGATTCCCCAAATATGTAATAATGGTTGACTCTGGGAAGTAAGGGTAACCAGAGTCTGACGTTCATCACTTGAACTTGAATAGTCATTGTATTATTGGAAGCCAGATGGTCAAGTACCAGCAGTAGCCAGGGAAATCCCAATTGGGTCCAAGGACCGGCAGCTACAAAAGAGGAAGGTCAAGAGGACTAGCAACACTTGGGCCTCAGCTGCCCTTTCTCACAGAACTTTTTCAACATCCTCTCCACCCACCCTATGTCCACAGCCCACTCGGGGCCTCCAGCAGCTCTGCTCTGTCTCTCCAGCCTTCCATCAGTGCCTGCTGTGTAAACTCTTCCCCTGGATGCCACGTGGGCAAGATCCCAGTGTTGCTGAAGCTTCTGAGTCCCAGCTACTCATACCAACAGCCTGGGAGCCAAAATGCTGTCAGCATTTACCATTCCTAGAAAATAAGCTTTGTGGGCTATAAATAGTAAGTGAAGGCTTCTATAAATAGGATTTATTCATAACACAGAATTCTGATTCTGTACTTAAGAGTATCCAAGAGTTTGTGCTTTGGAAAAAAACGTAGAGGGCAGTAATACACGGTGCCTCTCAAGCCTGGCCCTCTAAAGTTGCTTCATTTCTAGTGTTCAGGTTCTAATCTTAGTGTCTTGTAGTTACAATCTACTTTTCTGTTTGCTCAACAAGTTGCAAATAACACAAACTTCTCACAATGATTTATAAACGACTCTGGAAAAATTCAATCTGAATTGCAAGGAAATACGTTTGTATAGCTCAGAAATAATGGGATTTTGCTTGCCCCCGTGTCAGACCTCTCAGCATGGCCAGCAACAAGCCACATGCTTCCACACCGTCTGTTTGATCAAGAGGCCAAGATGCTTCTCCTGATGATGTCTGTCCTCCTGCTGATGGTGCTGCTGGCATGAATACATTTCTTCTCTGATGCCTCACTCTCTGAGTCACTCATTTCCACATCAGGAGCATACCCATCGTTCTCACTGTCGGATCTTAACCTGTTCTTTGCCCTTTCCTTGCCTGGAACTCGGCCTAAACCCAGGTGGGAGCAGTCTGAGTGCTGGTGGCAGGCCCCCTCACGGGCTTCTCCTTGCTGCTGCCGTTCCCCCTTCTTTGGAATCCGGAATCCTCCCCAGCTTTTCACTGGGCTGGCAGGTGTTATAGGCACTTTGACTAGGGAGCCATTGCACTTGGGCACAATCTCCTTCCTCATGCCAGGTGCTGACTGCCCTATTCCAGGGGAGGTGGCAGCTCTTGTGTTGTCCAGATGCCTCTGGGATGTGTCTGTGGACCTGAGAGGCTTGTGACTCTGTTTAAAAGATTTGTCCTTTAAGTCTCCTTTAATGAGATCACAATGAAAACGATTGTCTCTTCTTTTCCCATGGTCTGGTGTCACCACACCATTTTTCTTTTGTGCTGATGATATGAGACGTGCTTCTGCAAAAGTCTTTTCAAAGCTCAGAAAGTTCTCTGCAACCCCCAGCCCCTCCCTTCTAGCACACAGATCTGACTGCTTTAGCAGGGTCTTGCCCTCACTCCTAGGACTATTCTGAAATGCATCTCGCTTATGGGACTTTTTCAGCGAATGTACCAAGGAAGTACTACCCATTTGTTTCCTGAAGAATGCAGAATGCCACTTCAAGTCCTCTATCTTGGGAGCATTGGGACCCACAGAAGGACTATTGAATAAAAGCATGTTCTCCAGTGAGGAGGAGCAGGAAGAAGGCACACCTACAAACAGAAAACCACAAGGGAAAAATTACATAAGCAAATCCAAAAGAATAAAGTTCTAGACCTGAAGTATCATTACAAACTTCCCACCCAAGAGTCACCAGCACTTTGCAAAAAAATGTGTTTTTAAAGACATGACCTGATTCAAGAATCTGCTTTCAATCTAAGTAGTCAGAATACTACATTTTTTCCAAAACCACTAAGCTACAATGTTTCCTGAAACTGTTAAAGGACAAACAAAATTCAAAGAGGACCTGATTTTCAAAAGGGGGATCCATTCAGAATCCTTCCGATGGCTGCCGCTTCCTCTACCCACCAGTCACCTTCCTCCCTGAGACTAAGCAGAGCTCAAGTTTCTGCAAAGGCTCATTGAGGACAAATACATGTAAATGTAGAAACTGAATAAAGGTAGGTATTCACAATAATTCTGGACATGAAATATTTAAAAAAAGTTCATTCACTATATGCAAAATCTATTGGGTTCAAGTTGTCATCCAAGTTAAAGATAAGTTAGTCTTTTATACAAATCACAAAACTTAAGTTTCATAGCTTAACCTAGTAAAAGCTTACATTTTATGAAATACGAATATCATCTCTTGATAGAAACTGACACTTCCTATTTTTTTAACTATTTTTTATTTATTTTTATTTCATGTGTATGGGTACAGTGCCTGTGAAAGCCAGAAGAGAGTATCTGATCCTCTAGAACTAAAGTTTATTGTAATAGGCAAGTGGGCGCTGCCATGTGGGTACTGGGAGTCAAACCCAGATCCTCTGGAACGCTGCAGCAGCCAAGTCTTTTTAACCACTGAGCCACCTCCAACCTGACCCTTCATAGTCTACTTGTCTTGTACATTAGTCATGACCCACCAAATTTATCTCATACTCTCAGACTCACTAACCCTGGTCTGAAAACTGCTGGTGGTTCCTAAGGACCATGTTTCTGCAAGAGTATCAAGTATCAAGACCTGCTACAAAAACACAGTTCTCCCATTAAGGTATAAGCCACCAGGAGAACAGGGTTCAGCTCCAGAGTCACAGGAGCCCTCACAAGACAAACTTACTGTCCATCAGATGGAGGCACAAGCAACACAGTTGAGGTCCTTTTTACAAGCTGTTGGCTTGTAAATGTCTGCTTCCTCAAAAAACAATCCCTGGAGTCTATCTTTTGATAGCCACGTGTGAGGTGGGGTTTTTGTCTTTTTTACTGAAATACCCTAGCAGGAAACAGAAAAGTGAAGAAGGTCCAACGCTGTCTGAACTGTAATTTCTATCTACTGGACTTGGAGTCCATGTCTTTCAAAAGTATCTAATGATAGGCCTCCCATAAGCATCATTTCCACCAAAGATGCTCGCATTGTTCCCAGAATCACAACAGTTTGAGCCATGAATTCTAACGTTAAGTCATGGTCATCTCCCTTGAAACTGTCTTACCACCAGGATACTCTAAGCATCAGAGTCTAGAAATGAGAAAGAAAAGCCACCCTAGAGAACCTCAGCTGCATTTGCTATAACATCCCATGGAAGAGCAAAGTCGTTTCCAATGACCACACTCATCACTCAACTCAAAATGAAGGGAAGCTAAGATCTGTTTCTCTTTTCTGTACTTCTGGGTTTTTGTTGTTTTCTTTAAGCATGGTCTCATTCTGTAGCTTGGGCTTACCTAGAACGTAGTCCAGACTGACTTTGAAATTTTGACACTCCTCCTACCTCAGCCCCTAAGTAGGCTTAGATTACAGGCATGCTCAACAGCAGCGGAATTCTGGATCAATCTACCTTACAGTTCTATAACACAAAATACATCCTAACCTTGTGAAGAGAATTTCATTCACTCACCCAAGTACAAACTGCTGCCTGTTGATACCCATAAAAAAGGACTCCTTTCAGAAAGGCCACACGAAAATCATCCTTTATGGGTAACAAATTCCACAGCAAGTACCAAAAGCTGGCAGAGCTCTGCATGATACACTACAGTAACCATCCCAGGCACCACCAGCTTCCAATGAAGAATGAAGAGAAGGGTGGCCTTAAACTGCACTGCTTTTACCTAAGAAGCTGTACTTTGAAAAACTTAACATGCACAGTTTTGCAACTAAAGTTCAAGTTCCAGAAAATAAAGACATTTGGTACTTGGTCCCTCTGGAAAATATTTAACTCATAGCAAGAACACATCTAAGTTAACATAAGAATGTTATTGAAAATTCCCCTCAGCTAACCAAGTTATCTCTGGTCACATGTATCTAATTCAAAGCCAGTTATCAACAGTTTTGAACCACATATGTTGTTTGTATGTCATAATTATCTAGAGAAAAGACCACAAAATCAGCACAGGAAGAGTGAATCAACTGTGACAAAGAACACAACTGAGCATCAAGGATGCTGCTGCTGTAACTTAAAGGGCAGTCAGTCCAAGGGAGTCACCCACCCTCCACTGAAGGCCAGGCCAAAGCCCACCTGCCCCTGCCTCAGAACTCTGTGGAACTACTTCCCAGGACAGACTTCCTCCATGAAACTCATACATTACCTACTTCTTGGGACTGGTCACCATAGAACGCTGGTGCTAAAAGCACACTTTAGAGGTCAGGATTCTGCACCAGAGCAAATGAATCCCAGAGTGAAACACCTGCCCAGCATTACACATGGTCTCCAAGCAACTGACACTCTCCGGTAGAGGAAGCATACACCCATTTCTTACCCTTTTTGGCTGGCCAGAGCAATGTAAATAGAAGACACTGAATAAATGTCCAGCACACTCAGAATTCTATCTATACCTTCCGAAGTCCACTCTAAGGTTAAGGATTGAGTGTATGTGGTGAGTAAGTAGTCTTTACATCTATTTACATGTTAGGTTGACCCTTTGTAGCTAGCCCCAAGTTTATCAAGAGCACTGAACTGTGCTCTCACTTGCATTGTAATTTTCTGATACTTACAAAAGGTAGCTTGAGATAGCATCCCCACTTTATTATTAAGAAATTGGAGAGAAAAGTAGGGTTTACAGCTTGCTTCCATCTGGGCAAGCAGGGAGTTGCTACAGGTCTCAAACCCTATTTAAGGCCGAATTCAGCTCTTTCCCTATAACACAGTGCCTTTAATATTTAAAGATGGCCTTTAAATACAAACAGCTGTACTACTTAAACTTTCTACAGGACAGATGAAAGAGCAACTGTTTTCCCTCAATAGCAGTGTTAAGGCTGCAAACCCCTGCCCTACATTTTGCCCTTCTAGGGCTTAATGCATACCTGAAACTCTTTCTTGCTCCAAGAGCTTAGTGTAAAGACTGAAAATCTGTTCCTGGACTTTGCACACAGATCGTTTAATCTTTTCCCTGCGGGTCACCATGTAAGTGAGGTTCCGAACCTAGAATGTAGAGAATAAAGATTCTAAGTGAGCAATACAGTAATGATACTTCAGTGCTTTCAGTTTTCCTTTACCTGAGACATACTGGCCCTCCTCGGGCCTTGACAGACATTTGAAATCCAAATGTGCTTTAAGCATTTGACCCTACCACTAGGAGTGTTTGTCTACTCCTTTGGTGTCTGCAGCAGCCACGGATTAACACTGGGGGAGCAGCAGAGCAGAGTCCCACCCCTCCCCTCCAGTCTACCACGGTGTAGAGGACTTGCTGCCTTGTGCCCGAGAGTTCTGCTTACCATCCAACAGTGTCATCCCAGCAATCTTACTGTCAATGGATGTAGAGTCCAGAAGCAACCTCCCTGCGCACTTTTATCAAGCATCTTCCAGGCCAATGGCATAAGAACACCCTGCACAAGGTTCTATGGCAACGCAGATGAGCTGCTTGGTCCACTGGATACAACTTTACAAAGCCAGCCCAGCAATGCAGTGTATTCCAGAGAGGTGTGCTACTGCCTGCAAACTGTCCCAGTATCCCTAGCCAACCTATGAATCTGTGGATCATCATTTAAAACTATTCTAGTTCATTTGTAACTGAAAGACCAAGTGCTGAGATTCCTCATTCATATATAAGACTGCTTCAGATGATGTACACATTCACTAGTTTCTGGTCAGTAATCTTCCATAATCAATATTGCCTACTCTTAAAGCCACCTATCATCACTAAGTACAAAATGAAAGAATAAATTCACTAAACCCCACTGATCCTTTTGTCCTAACGTCTCCTGGTAAAAGTAACTGGACTGGCCTGGTGGTGGTGCACACCTTTAATCCCAGCACTCAGGAAGCAGAGGCAGGTGGGCCTCTGTGAGTTCATGGCCAGCCTGGTCTACAGAGCTGGTTCCAGGACAGCCACGGCTACAAAGAGAAACCCTGTCTCNAAAAAAAAAACACCAGAAAGTGACTAGATAGCATGGGTCTGGAGACAAAATATCAGCTGCAGGCCACCAATGAAGAGCTGACCTTTCTTCAGGAAGATGCCCATAAAACCTCAACAAGCTCAGAGGCAGTGGCAGTAGTGGAAAATAACCACATGCTCCTGACTATCATCAATGGCACCCTAAACATGTCCTCCTTTTGAGCAGTCTCTTTGTGTAAAAACTGTTTTAGTGCAAGTTCAAAGGTCACCAGCTGCTTCTCTGACACAAGCCATGCCATTTTGTACACTGGTTATTAAGGCACCCCACCACCACCAGGGTGGTTGTCAGACCTTTCTAAATCCCCCCAATCCCAGCTATGTTCAAGGCAATCCGGTTTACACGAGGACATGAGACAGGAAGGGAAACACTAGCAGGCTCTGCTGACCCTGACTGATTCACTATCAGGGTCTTCCTCTATTCCTACATCCATCATTTACATTATTAATGCTGTTAAAAATAGCCTTTGATTAAAGAATTGAAAAGGAAATCACTCTCCTTGTCTTAATGTCATTGGGCTGAGCAAACTCTGACAGCCACAATTCCAGGAAAGGAAATAAGTGTTCTTTAGAGAAAACTTAACCAACGTGGGGCTAGAAATGACTAAAAGAATATTCATTCTCTTTGATAAGTAGTATTCCACCCAAATGAGATTATGACCCAAATGAGATTATGAGTGGAAGCTCAAAAAGAATCAAACCTAAATCCTCATCTCAAATTCAAAACTTTGGACAGTATACATAAGGCGGCTTTAACAAACATTCTGATTTTTGGAAACATGAAATGGGCATTGCAGTTTACGTTCATATTCACCTCAGATAGATAGCAGATACATCTCAAATTTGACCCATGAAAAGTCAAGGGATCTCATCTTTGGTGGCTTGTATACCAGGAAAGATTTTACCATGGCCTCGAAGTGAGAAAATCTTTATTTCCAGTGACCTCGGATAAGGAGCTTCTACATAAACCCACAAAGCAAAAGGCCATGTTTTCCAGCTGGGATCGGTATGGCCTGATTGATCCAGCTCTGGCTGACCACTGGAGAGCTGAGCACTCCAAAGTAGACCCCCCCAAAAAAAAAATCTTGGCAGGAATCTAGTCATTTTCCTAGAGAACTTGACTGTTACTACTCAACCAAGCTTCCCCAATTCACCTTCCCTAAGCTGCCAGCAGCAGAAACCCAAACCCCATCGCAACACGTCCCCTGAAGCCAGGCTAAATAAATCCAAGTCACACTTTCCTCTTAGAGCAAGTCACAAACAAAGCCTGATACCTGATTCCAGTTTGCACTTTAAGTTTCCAGAATGTTACTATCACATCAGGGACTGCATCCTGAGAACTAACAGCCTAACAGCCAGGAGCAGCTGCAGAGGGTTTTCTGCTTGCCACACCAATGCTTTACATGTATTTTGTTCAGCAGACAATTGTGGCCTCAGTTGTGTTTTCGAAAAGTTCCATCCCACTAAGTGACAAATGTATAGGACTATCCCCCAGGACTTGACGCCTTTCCATACAACTACACAGAGTACAGCGGGAGAATGTCTTTATCAGAACTAGCACTCAATTTCTGAGCTAACATTGATTGCCTCTTCTTAGAGAGAGGCAATGTATCTCCTAGTTAGATGGTCAGGAGTCTTCTAAGAGTGAGGTGGCAGCCTTGGGAACGTGAAGTGCCACTTGACACATCACCATCTTTTCTCTTTTCAGTGCCTCCTGATATCCATTCCTGTCATCTAACTTTCTGGTCTAGAAATGGTACCCAGGTGTGGCAAGGCCCCCCAAGGTGTTTATTTGCCAGAAAGAGCAATTAACATAATCACTGAATCAGCTGCATTTCTAATACATGCTACTCACTTGTTCTGGGATGACCACATGCCTCGATTCCAGTCACCTGTGTTAACTGGTTCTCGCGTGCCAGGCGTGTACTGCTATTGCCTAAATAGGCAGATCACTAACTAAGAAAACCAGTTCACTGTAATGTTGGATTTTTTTTCTTTTGTCATGCCTGCCCTGATGAGCCTTTGGACTGATATACTTGTTTAAATTGCAAAGCACTACACGACTCTCCAGGGCCTGGCATAGACTTCAGCATTTTCAGACAGCCCTCATCACAGATGAGGAAAACATAACTTTTCATTATAAATAAACCCTTTTAAACTGACACTGAATTCATTAAAACTTTAGACTTTTTAATAATAAATGTTAAGTAATGCCACCCACACACACACACACACACACACACACACACGCGAGCGCACAAATCCTGATTTATTCCCCTATACATCATACGCATTATTCTACTTAAAAGCAAAATGACGACTCCAAAAAAAGTTGAGAATTTAATTATAACTGTATGTTAATCTCAGTAACTTAAATACAGAAAAAGAGTTAGTACACCACAATCATTTTCTACACTTTTATTCTGTGGTGATTGTGAAACAAACACAGTTAAAACATGAAAACATCTCGTCTTTCACTCCCAAGGACTATCTGGCTCCGTGCACCCCAATTACAGCAGTTGTTGGGTGAGGACGGTAGCTTCTCAACAAATACCCAGTGACCCTGAATCCCTCTCTCAGTAACATACCACAAATGCATGTGGTTCTTTGCACTAACCACCAGGGGGCGTATGGGAACCTCACCGACCTGCTCCTGCTTCCCCTTAGCCTAACACCAGCCACCTTACCCAGAATCCTAACAAGGTCTAGAAAGGGACATCACAAGAAGCCAGCATAGGACAGCGTACTAAAAGGGCCTCTAATGAGCACTTAAAACTACTTTCACGACTACCCCATCTCTAACAAGGTGGTGCAGGCCTCTGTGAGAACTGATCCTTATGGCTAAATACATCTGCAGTGTCTCCCTGCCCTGCCTACACTCTCATTTCAAACCATCTATGAGTCAGAGTCTCTTGCTGAGCAGGTGATGAATCACTCCTCTCTAATAAATGAGGGGCTTGAGGGAGATATGCGTTAACTGTTTCAGGCCACTTGGGTGCCTTTCTGCACAGGCTGCTTCAGGCCAGAAAACCTGCCTCCCATCTCTGCCACACTAATGATAGGTAGCTAGCAGTCAGGGGAGTAGGTGCAAGAGGTGCTGAAGACACATCTCCAATTAGTAAGCCTCAGTCAAAACTACCTAAGGGAGCTGGAGACCCTGGGGGGGGGACAGTCCACTCCTAATTATTCCTGCAGCAGAGAGGTCCAAACTGGGACTCCAGAGGTAATACAGAGTGGGAGAGGCACCAAGCAGCAAACAGCTGGGGGAAGTGCCAGCAGCTGAGGCTCCAGGCAGCCAACAGCCAGTAATCGGCAACCCAGAAGTGAGATAAACACGAATGTCTGTGTATATGTATGTAGTATGTATGTACTGAGACCGCTAATGACTTCACGAACAGACCCAATGCCCCTATGCACCAGGAATCACATCCACACGCACAGACATAACCCCGACAGGGATGCACACATGCACAAGCACACACACTGTATGTACACAACCTCTGTGATGACTTAGCACCTCACTGCCAAGAGTGTCTTCTGTAGCAGGTGTGTGTATAAGTCCGTGCACACACATCAGCACCCAGAGCCTGCTCTGCTCCGCAACAGAGCTGGGAATTAGCCTAGAAGATGGGCCAGTGGGAGGCAGTGCTTAGCTCTATCTGATGAGCCCTTCATGGGTCCTTAGGAAATGTCTCCCCAGGTTGAACAAGAAATTCCCCTACTGCTGACCCCTTTCCCCATAAGTCAGATACATCCCAGTTCTCAAAATCAGGCTGTAAACAATGCTGAGTCAACCCTTCGGTCGTGTTCCTGGTGCTCAATTCCCTCCAGCTCTACAATGACAGGGGAGCGGGGGATGGAGGTATGCCCCATCTGATCTTGCAGAACAGTAAAGATTAATGGGAAAGTATGTAAAGAAAAATAATCACAAAGCAGCTCCCACACTGGCAGTCTTGCACACTGCAGTGAGTTTACCAGCCCATAAATATGTTTAACCAACACGACCTCATGCTGTAGTGTGTACAAGAATCTGAGAGTAATGACTGGCTATCATCTCTCGCTCTGGGCAAGTGCTCGCCTCTTTACATCTTCTTCTCTAGGTCATTATAAGGTGTCAGTGTCAATCATTACCCTCTCCAGGTCCTGCCGCAGGTGCGTGAACAGCTGCAGCCTCCTAAACAAGACATCCTGCTCCCGCTTGGCTAGATTGTCCTCTTCATCTTTCTTTGGGGTGATGAGGGGCTTGTTGAAGTTGACCTTCCTCTTCAACTTCCAGTACTGGTATAGGAAATCCACTACTTCCTCGGGCAGTCGCAGGGCCCTGGCCACATCCAGCAGGTTGACAAAGGTGTAGAACTCATCCTCCAGCTGCTGTAGCTTCTGCTTGCGAACACTCACCCGGTGGGCCTCCTCTCTATTCTGCTCCAGACTGGCAAAGGGCTCCAGTGGGCTCCCAGGAGAACACTCGGGAGCCCCGTTCTCCTGTGCAGCCCCCTCACCCAGGTTCTCCTCGGGTTTCCTGTGTGAGCTGTGCTTCGGGCAATAGGACTTGAATTTGACTTCATCATTCTCTGCCAAAATGGTCTTCATCTCGAGGCCGCGGTCAAAAGCACAGGTCACATGGAAGGCGGTCCGGCAGTTCTTCACAGAGCACTGTAAAGATCACACAGACGGACACCATTAGGAAGCAGCAGCAACAAGAGTCCCTAGTGCTGGCCACCCCACATGACGACAAAGCACACTCACTGTGACAGGAAAGCTTGATAAGAATCAACAGGGAAGGGAAGGCAAGGATGTCAGGAACAATGCAGGTAAAACTCTGATAGCCCAAACTACAGCTTGCTTCAAACAGTCACGGCACTAAAATCGCAGGACAGGGGTGGGGGTGGGAGGGGATGGTGAACAACTGGCCCCTGTAGGTGAGAGTGGCACAGCCCTCAAAAGACATGTGTTCTGTGTACAGAGTAAAGTCTGAGCACTAATCTAGTTCTCAAAGACTTAAGCTCACGTAGTTTTATAAAAAAAATATGACCAGGAATCTCCTCAGCACACACATTCCTGGTCAGTTTTAAAAGACTGAGTCCCCAGTGCAACCCCTATCTGGAAAAAGTCCCAACTCGGGTAGGCAAATGCAAACAGACTTCCTGGAAGGAGCATGCAGGATCACACCAAAGGAAGGCAGAATGACAGACAAGAACCCGGCTCAGGAAGGATAGAGAAAGGTCTCCCTGTTAGGACAGAATCACCAACCACTGCATCAAAAGCTCCCTTCCTGTAGGTCCCAGGGAAGTCAGCACAGCCACAGCGGTCAGGCCTCATCAAGATGCAGGGAGCACCCTTCTTCCTCCCCGCCTGCACAGGGCTACAATTTAGTGCCTTTGATCCAGACACAAGCCTCTGGCCAGCAGGAGAAAAGTGATTAACTTCACCCGTCTGATCTCACTGAGCAAATCCCTAGAAAGAGGTACCTCTCAGAGGCTGAAGCCAGTCCCTTAAAAGCAACTGTACTGTGTGAGGCCAAGGGATCCCTGGGGCATGCCAGGGCTGCACAGACAACCAAGAATTGTGCTCTGGGACAGCTGAAAAGCTTAATTAAACTCATTCAACAGACCCTGCATCCCATAACCACAGAGAGCAGAGACTGGAGCTGGATCTCCCCCTCATACAACTCAGTGCCAGCCACAATCTAATCCTTTACTATAAAAATCCAGCCCCTTCACCGCCCCCACTTCCAATCACCTAAAATACATGCACCAAGATTAGGCTGTACCTTTATAAATAACCTTAATTACAAGAAACGTGTGAAAGCAGCTCTGGTGGCAGAGCACACAGACACACCTGGCCACTATCGTGAAAAGACACTACTTCCCCAGCAGCATGAAGCCAAGTGGGAACAGATGACGGAGACACAATCTGTATTTGGCTTAAACTACACTTAACCCAGGCATTCTAACCTTAAAGAGAAATGAGCTGCAGAAGAATATTTATACAGGACTTTGAAAAGATGCCAAATGGCCTTCCTCTGGGGTTTCCTATTCAGGTTGACTCAGCAAACAGATGTTACAGAAACATAAACCAGAGTCTTCCCAGCTGCAGACATTTTGGAGAGGAATTCTTTTAATAAAAATCTATTTTGTGAAGATATGAAAAGTCATCAGCCTTCCTTGGCCCCTTCTCCAGATTAATGCTCTGAGAAAGGAGGTCAACGGCAATAGGAAAGTCATTATGTCGTCTCTCTTTGAAAGACGAACAGGGTTCCCATCTGCCTCCCATGAAACGTCAGAAGAGCCATTTCTTTGGTATGCCACAAGCAAGCGTGTCTGTGTGTGTGCGCACGCGTGTGTGCACGTGTGTGCGCGCGTGTGTGTGTGCGTGTATCACACACCTGCACAAACACTCAAATCCTTTTTGACCTTTCCTCTATTCTTTTTGCCCAACCCAAATCTCGGTCAGAGGCATTTATCATTTTAGTTTGCAATAGATTCTACTGATATACAAAAAATAAAAATAAAAAAATAATAATAATAAATAAAACCACCCACAACTTTAAGGTCCCAAAGCCAAATCTCCTCAGGTGCCCTATGTCGGCCTTGATATTCCTATTATTGTTTTTAGATGTCTGAATACCAGCAGAAACAGTAATAGTGAAAAGTAAAACCACTTTGGGTTTGTTTAAGAAAAGGAAAAGAATATAAAACCACCAATCGGTGGTTTGGGTACCTTGCTCAGACAATGACTGATCGGTCAAAATATAACATACTCTGTCAGATGAAGTAATTTGTTTAAAGCCAGAACCACACTTGTCAAGTTCATGTCTGTGCCCAGTATGCTTGGCATTGAAAGAAGCTGCCCAAACAGTGTTTCTGCCCACACAACCCCACCCCCCAGATTAAGAGATTAGGAGAGAGACAGAGTGAGAGAGAGAGACAGACAGACAGACATAGAATATCTGAGGCATATTCTGGGTTGATCCCAAAGGAAGAGTCAGCCTTTACCTTTAAAACCCCCAGCCCCACACAGCATTCGAGGCCTCAAATCCAACCTGACTAGATATAGATATCAACAAGTCCCAGAAATCAATTACTCAGCTTCAGACAATATGAGGACACAGACAGCACAGATACCACTTTCTCCTGAATTCTACCAGCCTCATGACTTTCTGCACTTACCTGTACCTGAACATACCAATGCAAATCAGCATTTTTACATGGCTCTCAGTAGTCCAGACTGTATTCAGATCAAGTAACATTTCAGACAAAGAGCACCCAGGGCAGTAGCCTGCTCCTGCCGTCCACCCAGCCAGTGTTCCAGGGCTCGTTTCTCTCAGTGCAGAAGCATTGGCCTGCCCAACACCTCAGCTACTGGCATTCCCAGGAGGCAGTGCAGAGGCCTTCTGGGTCTGAGTGATGTAACGTGACTAAAGTAGAAAGGTAGGCAACTCTCAAGTGCCACAGCCAAGGATTATCTAAGACTCAGGCTCTTACCAGGAATTGTGAAAAAAAAATTACAACTGTGGAAAGAAGTGGACACTAGGCTTGGGGCAGGCAAACTGGAACTGCCTCCCAGTGGGTTCCCAGTAAGCTCCCCTCTCCTAACCAACCGATGAGATGCAAACCCCACCCCACCCCATCCCACTCCCTACCTCACAGTGGAGGAAAACAAAGCCACTCTTACTGAGCTGTTACCTGTATGGAAGCCCCAAACTTCTCATTGCACAGGCTGCACACGAGTGCCCACCGACTGCTGGGGATGTGAGACACCTTTGTGATGGGCTCCATCTTCTCAGGGCTGCCAATGCTTACCTAGAGAGCCAAAACAGCAAGATGGGTCTGCACGGTTCAGAATCCTAACCCAGATGTGAGGGCTCAGCTCTGAGCTAGAGGAGAGCTCAGCCTCCTCTGACACAGCATCCCAGTGTAGAAAAACCCATCTAGGCATTCCCACTGCTTCCCAGTGTCTGAGGCAGACACCTGTCTTCTTATGACACAGTGGACCACATCTCTAGACTGACAAGCATTTGTCACGACGAAAAAAACCCCATCATAAATATACTTAAACCATGGAGTGAGCAAATAAATGGACTATACTTAACCGTATTCCATCAGAACATGTAACTATAGTAAAAGTAAAAAAATCTACCAAGCTAAACATGGTATTGTCACCCCAGTCCAGCCTGGACCATTGAACTGCAAAATGGTTAATACCAAACCAATGAAAACTCAATCCAGGCAGTTTTCCTCTGGATGGAAACACACACACACACACACACACACACACACACACACACCCCAAATCACATACCAAAAATACTGGAATCTGAATCACAAATGATATTCTCATCACAAGCCATGCAAATTAAATTAGTCAAGGTCTGGGACTGGAAATAAATTAGACCAGATCTGAAATTAACAAGGTTGAGGCTGAGTAAGAATTTAAATAAAACTCACAGACACGTGACTAAGAGCACCATGGTACTGCACATGTAGTTTGTCAAAGACAGACTGGCAGGGGCAGTAACGTGGCCACCCTCAGGATGTAGCCATAAAGGTGCCAGGCCTGGCCCTATGAGTGGTGTCATGTGAGGGTTCCCCCCCCAAAAAAAATCACTGGTGCGGTGATTTTGTGGACACCACCAACCTGTAGCCCAAGCCACTGCTGCCTCCAGCAGCCCTTCTACAGATCCACACATGATGAAGTAGCCATGCTCAAGAGCAGTCTAGGGACAGGGTGTGTGGGATCCAGCAGCTCGACTGCTGCCAATGAGCCACTCCCACCCACCTGCCCAATTCCAGCTGAAAACCAGGACCATCTCTACCAAGATGCTATCGAGGAGCAGACTTACCTCAGGGATCCACAGGGCACAGCTGACGTGGACCCACTTGGTTCCACTGCGTGTGGGTTTCATAGCTCCACCCTTCTTGGGACATAGCAAACATTTTGGCTGAACCCCCAGGGCACATGTCCGGCACAGCCAACTGCCCTCTGGCACCTTGAGGATTCCATAGCAAGCCTGTAAGGCCACAGCACATCACCAAGGAAGGAAAAGAGAAAAGATTTACGTTTCCTATTTGCTTTTTGTCTATTTACTTACTGTTTGTTTATGTAGCTTCTCCATATATATATATACACACACATGCCTGTGCCCCCATTTTTGCAGTGAGTGCCTGCAGAGGCCCCAGCCCCTATTAATTAATTTAAAAACCACCTAGAAAGATATCCATAGAACCATCACCAGAATAGACATGCTAACTGTGATCCTAACCCCTGAGGAAAATGCCGGTCGGTCTTCCTCCCAGCACCCATGTGCCTGAGCTCCAAAGACAAACTGCATGCTTACTGAGCACAGGGAGTCCCAAAAGCTTGAGAAGGGAAAATTCTAGAGTGACCAGTGGTACAGAAGAGATTCATCCATAGGAAGTCTCCAACCACTGAGCAGCGTGCTCCAGCCGGGCTGCCAGACTGAGAGGGTACATGAGACCTTTCCACCTTCACGATGGCGCAATGAGGGACGGAGAGAGGACGACAAAGCCCCCAAGACTCACGGGACTGCTGAGGTATGTGGGAAACCACCTGAGGAGCTTCGCTGCCCAAGCTAGACACACTCCACCAACACTGTCCACATGAACAAACAAGACACTTAAAAATGAGAATTTGGTTTCTCTCGCTGATGTTTAAAACAAAGCCTGTTTTGCACAAGTTGGCAAAATTGCACAAACTGCAGAAATCAAGGCTTTTACAAATGTAGTCATTATGCTGGTTTGAAGAAAGAAAAAGCAAATGTTTCAACAAGCAGAGTGAAGAAACATAACCACGGTGGTACTAGGAGCGCATTCAGAGAGTCCTTTACAACGCAAACTGTTCACAACTTTATCCTCAAGTGAACTGGAAGTCAGGAAGTCAAGTGACAGGGACACAGCTCTATTTCTCCAGACACAGAAAGCACAACCGCCATGAAATCTGAATGCCCAGGACACAAGACAGGAAACCACAGGGAAGAGCTGAGCACAGCAAAGGAACACTAACACTGCGGCGCTGGCCATGAATAAGCCCCTGTCAACAGTCTACTGGAAAAAGAGATTTTGAAAGCAGGCCTAGACAGTCTATGAAGGCTTCAAACACTAAGGTTCTGCATCAGACATTCTAGAGTTGCCTTTGAAGAGAGAATTTCACTTCCTGGAAAGGCCAATCTGTACTAATTAAGTATGCCTTCAAGACAAATCATGGAGGATTTCACCAAAAGAAAAATGAAGTGAGCATTAAGTGTGTCAAGAGAGAAGAAACCGAAGCCGAGCACCAGGGCCAACTGACTGCCACCTACGTGCTAAGGCGCTGGCAGGCAGCCCTGATGTCAGCTTACACTTCTAAAGCACAGAGCACAACCAGATTTTGGGCAGAAACCTTGTAATAGAGCAAACGCCAGAAGACTGCAAAGTCGCTCAGGTAAATGAGAAGTACCAGCCACAGTGGGGTCACAGGCCTCCCATCGTAACACACTGCTACCACAGGGACTCCAAACTCTTTGGACCATTTCAAAGACCAGAGATACAACATGGACTAAAGCAAACATGACGGTCTCAAGACTCCTGTGAAGACGAGCTGAGGCAAGGCCATACTGGTGAAGAAGTCCCAGAGGCAAGTTACAGAGAGGGTAATGAGGATCTCCAGGGTGTGGGCAGGAACATGTGTGGTCTCAGCACGCATGAGGCAGAGGCAGGACGGTCTCAGTTGGAGGCTATACCTGTCTATATGCTGAGCTTTGGACCAGCCAGAGCTATTAAAAGAACGATAATATAAGACAAAAGTTCAGAGGTCACCCAAGCAACTCTTCCACTTCTTCTAAGCATGTTTTAAATTTCAGTGTCACCGGTGGCCTCAAAGAAAAGTACTTGAGGACGGCTTTCTAAATCACCAAAGTACATGGTGGACATGGCCCGACACAAATCCACATCACTTCATTATTGTAGTAAAAGTTAAATAAGGAACTTGACAGAGAGACCAGTGGTTAAAAACACTTGCTGCTCTTACAGACACGCTGCAGCTCACAACCTATAACCCCAGCCTTAGGGAATACACACATTAAAAAAAAAACAAATTAATAATAATAATAAATCTCTTAAGTTAAATGAGAGGTAAGAGGCCCCACATCTGTGAACAAGCTTTTTAAACTACCCAGTGCACACCCTCACTGAAGGGAAAGACAGTAACAAGCAACCACCATATTCTACTGCCATCTTGAAATAAAGCTCAAAGAAAGGGGCTCTTGAAGATAGATGGCTCAGCAGTCAACAGCATTGGCTGCTCACGCGGAGGACCCAGGTTCAGTTCCCAGCACCCACACAGTGTCTTATAATCATCCATTAATTCCAGTTCCAGGAGACCCAATGAGCTCTTCTGACCTGTGGGCACCAGGCACACAGGTGGTACACACAGACATAACGTGCTGGCAAAACATCCACACACGTAAAATTAAACAAATCTAAAATGAAAGACAAAAGGGGCGCTTGACACTCCTTCCATAGCTAGGTTTATACATAAACGAATATTAATGCTATGCATTATCCTATATCCCCAAAAGATGCGCTTAAGTCTCCACCACTACCTGAAAAGTGACCTTTAGCAACAGTCCCTGGACATGCGATTACTTGGAGTTAAGACTACACTGCTGTGGGCAGGCACTTAATTCCACAGGCCTAGGGACTGTCTAAGAAGATAGCCCTGGGGAGACAGACGCACAGGGAAAACAGCGTAAGTACTAAAGTTTGCCACAAGCCAAGAACAGCAAGGACTGACAAGACTCCACAACAAGCCAGGAAGAGACAAGGAAGAACAAAACTGAATGTTCCCAAAACAGCTTTCGCTCTTTCCAATCACCATTTATGACGCTTAGGAAACTAATGGAGAGTTTAACCACTTCTTCGAGGATTTGTTTTTCCAAGGAGTTCCCACTTGGATCCTAGTGCCTTCAGGTTGTAAAGAGAAAGACCTACCCCCTAGGGCTGGGGTTGGCAATGACTTCCCTAAACCACAACTGTGAGAATGCAGCCCCATTTGGAAGCGTCCTGGGCTCCAGAGAGCACAGGCTGGCTGACAGGCTCACCCCAGAACCCCAGGCAACTTCTCTGTGGGTTTTGTCCCCCTTACCTGGTGCACACATATGTTACATTTGTCACAGAATACCATCTCGTTGCCATCCTCGCCATCGGGTGACTGGCAGACATCACAGACAACATCTTCATCATATTCAATTCCCAAGCCCTCTTCTGTCTCTATGGCATGATTCATATTATCATAGCATCGCTGTTCAAATTCCTCCAAGACCCTTTCCATGGTGTACTCGTCCAGCTCAGGCATCCCTGAAGGAAAACACCAGACACTTGAGTAAGTGCACATTAATAATCACTGTAATGAAACACTGGCATGTTTAAACTCCTAAATAAAACACAAATAAAATAGGAGTGGCAGAGACATTTCCATCAAGTGACTCAAACCAACCTGCAGATAAACACCTCCAATCCAGTTTGTTCCTTATGGAAGATAGGGTAAAGAAGTAAAAACTCAAAACAATCTCAAAAGCGTTCTAGGGTATAAATACATGCACTGCTAAACGGACCACTGTTGCTATGACACTAATTTAACTTAGAAAGCTGGGACCATATATTATGGTGTTTGGGTTTTCTTGTTTTGGTTTTCAGGTTTTTACTTTGTTTTGTTTTTAATTTTCTTTCTTGCTGCTTTAAACAGTGCCCTGAAGCAGATTTCACACCAAACAACCAAATGTCTTTAACTGGCTCATCCCTCTCCACTCTGAATTCACCAAGCCGAAATGTATAATCATTCCATCAGATAGAAATCAGATCCAGGAAAGGCAAACAGGAGGAGATGTCTGGAGCAAAGAACTCAATTCACTATGAGTCAAATAAAATGCAATATACTCCTACAAGGGCCATCAAACATAAGCCGAGGGCACAAGGAGAAGGGCTCTGGGTCAAGAGCAGCTACTGCTACAGCGGAGGAGCTGGGCTAGGTTCTCAGCACCCTTGTCAGGTGGCTCTGTAACTCCAAATCCCAGAGCTCTGAAACCCTCTCCTGACCTACCCTGGCACCTGCACACACCCACACAGGCGCATACATGTAATTAAAATAAAGCCTTGTAAAAAGAGAGGAAAAAAAGAGCCCATGAAAGTGGTTATTGTGGTCTTAGTAGTGAGAAAGGAGCTATTTCCTATGTGCAGATGTTCTCCAAACTGCTGATAACGAAAACATGGCTTATAAAGAAAGGCGTTCAGGAGTCACACCTGCTGTCCGAGCCTGCGGTACTGGGTCTCAGGTCAGCAGGAGCTGTATTAGGAGACCTGGAAGGGGGTGGAGTGAGCTTAAAAGGTGGGCAGCTATAATCTGAGACTGTAACTTATATGCATCATTATAAAATCAAAACCATCACACTTTCAGGTTTTAAAATTTTGCCGATGAGCTGAAAAGGTAAGTAATTAAGAACACTTGCTGTGATGTTCTTTCGGAGAACCTGAGTTCAGGACCTAGTACCAATGCAGGGCAGTTCACAACCACCTGTGACTCCCACTTCAGGGACCAATCCCCTCTTAAGGAGCACCCACATACTCGGATGCCTATATGCTCCCATGTGCGCACACACAGGGAAGTCTTCTCTTCATGGGAGAACATAGAGAATTCATAGTGATGAGCACCGCACATATTAGGGTAGCAAGCAATCCACAGGGCGCTTTTCACCCAGTGCCTAGCTTGTGGATACACCTAACTTTGCCTTCTAAGGAAGCTTTACCATAAAAATGTCAGTAGCGGCTGGGACAAACATCTTTAAACTGGTGTTCAAAGTTTATCAAAGGATGATTTATTCTGCCAAGTAAGTTTATCTTGCCTAATGCCCCAGCCAAATGAGTTCTTACGATTCAAAGCACTGCAAAGCCAGTCTCTCGGCTGTCTCTATAGGACCCTGGACTAGATGGAAACCCACAGCCAGCCAAATGCTTCACACTGTGTTTTGAGCTGTTTTAAACAGTGTAAAGCATCTGGCCAGCTCAAATAACAGAACTGACTCTTCTACATCGACATAATATACCACTCAGTGGTTTCTATAGCCTGCCAGCAGCAGCAAGGTCCCTTGGCCGGCAAGGGGCCCTGATCCTCTCTATACCAGAAGATCCACTGGAGGGGTGAATGCATTCCTGACCCTTGAAAAAGAGCCCAGACATCCCTCATTTCCTTAAACTTCCTACTCATTCTGCAGGGGGCTCCTAACCCCAACTACTATCCCGAGCTCCCTACCCTCTCCCAGCTTGCATTCAGGCACCTCCGCCCTTCCCTTCTTC
>LOJH01008909.1:0-20490 GCA_001685095.1 Ellobius talpinus
AAAAAAAACTGAAATTCTTTGAACTCATCTATGATGGAACTCAATGATGTGTGTATGGCAAAGAAAAATCATTTGATATCCTTTTTTGAAGTGTTTCCTTTTTTGGTAATTCATTTATTTTGATCATGTGTCAATCTCCATTCTTAATGAAGGCAAAAACCCTGAGACTATTATGTGGATGTAGTAGAAGGGACAAACTGATGGTGACATCATTTACACCCTTAATTATCATGTTTTCTATAGAAGTTTTGAAATGATGCTTGGTGGATGTGCTCTGCAGGATTAAAGAAACAAAGGAATTCAAAGAACAGTTTTCACCCTTGCTAATCACCACTTGCTTTCTCACCGGAAACATGATTGGAACTACTTCCAAACCTCATTGTATTATGCCCTTCATCTTAATGTAAATTGACAAGTCGTAAGAAAATATTTCAAATCACGAAAAGATTGAGTTTCCTTTGCAAATAATTCAAAATAAGAAGTGCAACATTCAAATCTAACAAGAAATCTGTTGCTACTTTTTCCTTGGCAAATTCTGTGTCTCTGTAGAATGATTCAAAGGAATATTTCATGAGGATCAAGTCTCAGAGAAAGTCAAAGAAATGTTTCTTTGATTACTTGATAATTCAGAGCTAAGGAAGAAACAAAGGAAGAATGGATGAAAGGAAGAAAAGAAGGGAGGAAGGAAGGAAGGAAGGAAGGAAGGAAAGAAAGAAGAAAGAAAGGAAAGAAAGATTACTAAGGGAAGAAAAGGGGTAAAAGCCTATCTTACCCCTTGAGGAACATTCTTCTCCATCCAACTCCACTTTATAAACCATGTCATACAAGTAGAATTACATATTTAAAGTATTTCTGGAAACCAAACAAGCAATCTAGAATATTTACGCCATGGCACCTGTTCTTCAAAAATGAAGGTGGGAAAAAATTAAAAGGAAATTAATACTTTCTCAAACAAACGCACAAACTAAAAGATTAATTGAATTTGTTATTGATAGACATGTGCTGCAAGACTTGGTACAGAAGGTCTTCTGACAGGAAAAGTCAAATAATGTCAAAGAAGAATGTCAGAGAGAGCAGAGGAGAAGCTAAAAGAAAAACTTGTCTTTTCAACTGACTTGAAAGATAACACACTCAAAATATTAGCAATAGTGAACTTAATTATGTGGACTGATTAATTTCATCACATATGCATAAATAAGTAAAATGAATAATAGCAATAATTAAAGTATTTAACAATAAAAGGCACTACCAGAAGTAGTGTACCAAAAGGGCATAAAAAGTTAGAAATATCTTTTCATAAGTACTACTATCATTTGTGAATTATCATATTGACTTGAACCAATTGTAAATGCAAATTCCAGATCCTAATGCATCAATGAAGAAAAGTTTAAGAAGTGCCACTGGTATGCAGAATCAAAAACTGTCAGTTTGGACCACAAAGGGCAGTAGATGTTTGAAAATTGCAAACTGGTACAAAAAACAATAGCAGCAAATGGAAAACAGAAAACAGTGACATTAATCCTGTTATGTCAATAATCAGCTTGGAACATCTTTGGAAAACATGTAACATTGAAAACTCAGCAGGTATCATAGTTGTCAGAGTCTTGAGGCCAATTTTGCATTGTTTATGAAAACCCACTTTAAGCATAGATAGGAATAGTAAAGGTAAATGTATAGAAAAACACACCACACTAACAGTAATAAAAATACCATAGGAAACACTATGTGTACTTTGGAAAGAGGAGACTTCAAGACAAGAAAAATTATGACATATAAAATAATTTATCAAACATAAAAAGTTATCATACATTAAAAACTTCCTAATTGAAAGTTTAACTCCCAATAAAAATTTCATATTGTGTATACCTAGCAACAAGTGTCATGAGACACAACTAATAAGATTATAAAGAAAAATCAATAACTCTATTATTGAAGATACTCTCTGTCAGAAATGGGAGGATCAATCATTCAGAGAACCAAGAAGGATGCAATTGAACTCAACAACAACCTAATCAACTGTGCTCAGTAGCTACTTTACCCAATAGCAGCAAAAACACATCTTGTCAAGGTGACATGGAGCACTCAACAGTGTCAATCTTACTATGACTCAGAAAACAAACTTACACAAATTTCAGTGAGTAAAAATTGCGCCAGCCTTTTCCCTTTGGGTAGCCAGCCACCACCCAAATCATGACACAGAAACTTAATAGTAGTTATAAATGCTTGGTATAACTTAGGCTCGTTTTTGGCTAGCTCTTTTAATTTAACCTCTTTCTCATTATATAACTTTTGCCTTGGAGCGTTTTGTTCTTTATGTTTTGCTTTCCTGCTTCCTCCTGAGTCTGACTGGATGGAAGCTGCCTGGTTTCTAGCCCTGGGCATATCTTCCTCTTTCTCTCTTATTCTATTCTCTTCTCTCTCGAGCCTAGATTTCTTCTACTTATTCGATCTGCCTACCAGCTCTGCCTACCCTTTCTCTGCCTAGCTATTGACCATTCTGCTTTTTATTAGATCAATCAGTCAAGGTGAAACAAATGCAACATAATTTTAAATAATTAAACACACATCTTTACATGATTAACCAAATGCAGCATAAACAAATGGAACACACCTTTACACAGTTAAACTCATATTCACAGCATAACCCAATGAAACACATCTTTGCCGAGTTAAAATAATATTCCACAATAGAAAATCATACAATACTTGCTGTCAGGTATCCATGGAATTAAGGGTAACTAAACTAAAACCTCAATAACTAAAAGGTAACTGGAAAAAATAATTTGAAAGTAGGAGTGATTAGATATCACATTATCCAAATAAGTATCAAAAGGAATTTTAAAATGTCCATAATGTAAATGAAAAAAAATTAAATTACCAGCTGCTTTGAAAGCTGAGACAGGATAAATGCAGATTAAACAACAAAAAAGAATGTTTCAGACATTCATATATACAAATTAAAATAATAAAATAACAAAATAATAGAAAAACTAATAAACATTGTTTCTCTTGAGTGTTTATTATGGCAATTGTGACCAGCTAATAGAAAGAAACATGCTGACAGTAAGCTGTGCTATCGCTGTGACAACCTGATGATATGGTTGGGAGGACATCGGACCTTATTTGTGGAAAAGACTAAGAAAAGCATAGAGTTGACGACTAAAGAGTCAATGAAAGACCCCAAGCAAAGTGAATGGCTGATTCTTGGGGGAGTTCAGACCAAACCAACAACAGCAAAGATGTCTGTGCTTGTGATGTTTTACATAGCAATAAAGGTTTTATTGGGAACTGGATTATAGAATACGCATGCAATATTATTGCTGAAAATGTGTTCATATTTTCTGCAAACCCTTGAGGATTTGTGGGAAACCAACATTAAATGAAATACATTAATCTGGCAAAAAGAGATTTCAAGGCAGGCTAACATTCAGGCTGTGACATAGGTGCTCTTGATTGCTTTTATCCAGGTTCTGTATAGGAAATGGGAAGAAAAGATGGAAGGAAATAATTGACAATATGGAGTTTGGCTAGAATAGGGGCTCATTGAAAGTTAGGGACTATGGCTGTGGTTGTTAAAAGCATTAAAAGAAACCAAATGCTTAAGAATGGAATGCTGGAAAGATGCCTTAAGGCTTTCTGAGGAGTTGTTAGATACGCCTACCCCACTCCAACACATCTATGAAAGGGTAATTTTGTGTGAAAGAATGGGTACATGCTGCCCTATTATTCCATTAAGAAGTTTTATTCCCCCTCCCCAGGACTTATTTCATGATGATTTTCTGCCAAGGTACTCAGAGGCCATAGCAACTGATGTTTAAGGTGGCCCAGCTACTTCTGTTGCCAAAAGACTTTGGATGCATTTACTTCTTTCTGATTTTGCAAGTCTGCAGAAGGCAAGTATGCAGAAGAAGTGGCTCCAAAGCCACTGAGATTCTGAGAAAGGTCAGGGAATATACACTAGGTGTCTTTGGGTTTTATTACTGTGAAGAGACCCCATGACCGTGACAATCAAGGAAAACATTTTATTGGAGCTGGCTTCCAGTTTCAGAGGTTTAATCCATTAGTACCATAGCAGGGCAGACATGGTGCTGGAGAAGGAGCTGAGAGTTCTATATCTTGATCTGCAAGTACCAGAAAGAAACCTCAAAGCCTGCTCCCATAGTGACACACTTCCTCCAACAAGACCAGACCTCCTAATAATGCCTCTTCCTATGGACCAAGCATTCAAACACCTGAGTGTATGGGGGCCTTTCCTCCTCAAAGCACCATGCTATGGACATATTCCTATGGTGGAGAGTCTGTGACACTATGAGGGTGAAGTCAAAGACAAACAGAGGACTCCATGATATGACAAATTACCAAGGAAAGCTGTGGGTTATGAGTAGATACAGCAAATAAAGGAACTGTGTGTACCTTTGCTAGCAAGGCCATAGGCATGAGGCTTCAAGACACGTAGAATTTACTTATGGTCACAGTCTTTTGTAGATATCCAGAATTAAGTGGCAAGATTTAACGTTTGCTCTTCTGTGATTTCTCTCTGATGAAGTGGGAATATTCGCCATGCATCTTTTTTTGTTGGAAGTATAGAATTTGTTTTCTGACTTTTAGAGGATTCCACATGAAAAAATGCCCATAGAGTCTAGGGTGAGTCAATGGGCTTGAGCTTTTAGACAATATTTGAAGGGACGGATCTTTGGGGAAACTTTTGTAGATCAACTAAATGCATTTGAAATTGTGAGGTGGTGGTGTATCTTTGTGGATCCATGGGTGGTTTCTAAAATGTACCCCAAAGCATCATGTATTAAAAAACTTGGTTGCCAAGTAAAGGAATTTGGAATATTCTTAGATTCTAAGTATGTTTACCTAATCCATGCATTGATCCTTTGGTGACTTTGTAATATAATGGCATTATTTGATTGTTTCAGAATACAAATTTATGGGGCCTAATTGTAGGAAGCAGATCCCTGTGGACAAGCCCTGAAAAAACATACTCAGCTGTTCCCAGCTCCTTGCTTCATTTTCACTATGATGAACACTTCTGCTCGACTTTTCCCTCCACTCCACAGTGCTGTCTCAAAACTAGGCTGGAAACACAAAGATGATGTCCTTAAACTGAACCATGATTCAAAGTAAAGAAAATATCCCTTCTACAAGTTCTTTTTCTCAGATATTTGTCAGAGGAAGAATAGCTGGATAACAGACAATGGTTTTGTAGCGACAAACTGATTCTAACACACAAGAGAAAGAATAACTGAACCAGTACTGAGAGGGAAAAATAAAGAGGGCTCAAGTTACTTAAAATCTAGGCTTACTACAAGGCCATAATAATTAAGACAGTGGCTTTAGTAAAGCAGCAGAAAGATGGCTTGCTGAGCCAGAATAGAGAGTCCACAGATAGAAAAAAAAATAAATACAGTCACCTGATCTTTGCCAAAGAAACAAGAAATCTAATGGGGCAAAGATAATCTTGCTAACAAAAGGGACAAGCATATATAGACATTTTAAAAATAAATGAACAGCAAAGAACAACATCGGTGAACACAAAAACAGATATTACATCTTGTTTAAACCTAGCTCAAAATGGATCACAAAGAAAACTAAAAGGAAAATCATAAAGCACATAGAATAAACATATCACTTAGGTAAGGCTATGACTCTTTGGTCCCATTGAAAGGAGGAAAGAGATAATTGATCAACTTTGTTTCATTAAAATTAAGAACTTAGCCTCTATGAGTGTTACTGAGGAATTATAGGAAAATAAATAAACATATTAAAAATATTTCAAAATATGCATATGCATAAAGACTTTTATACAAGCTTTACAATTCATTTTTATACCTCAACAATAAAACAACAAAAAAGAAAACTGAAATATGACAGACAGATCACAAAAGAGATGTGCAGATGCCTGAGAAGAATAGGAAAAGATGATCAACTTCCCATGTCATAAAAATATGGAAAAACTAAAACAACAATGATATATTACTATACAACAATTCCAGTGGTTAGAAGTCCAAACATTGAGAATATAACATACTGGAGAATGTATGGCACACCAGGAAATTTCATTTCATCTTGGTGGAAAAAAGTTTTGTAAATACTTCGTTTAACAGATGGTCCATTACTTATTCATATTTACTCAGAGGAAATGAAAACCGTGTTAACACAAAAACTTGCATACAGATATTTATGGCAGCTTTGTTAACAATGTCCAATCAAAGTATCTTCCAGGACAGAAAAGTATTGATGGACCATGAAGCAAATAATGATATCTCATTCAGTTTTAGTTGTTATCAAGAGGTGAGAAACACAGGGAGGAACCTTAAATGTATCGTAATACCTAAAAGAGGCTAATCTTAAAGGGTTACATACTGTAGGATTGCAATTATGTGACTCTATTGAAACACAAAATATGGATACAACAAAAGAATGAGGAATTCCAAAGGGGAAAGGGAAGGATAAATGGAACTAGGGTAATATTCCATGAAAGGAAACTCCTCTGTATATGATATCAAAATTGTCTTAGAGTTTCTATTGCTGTTAAGAGACATCATGACTATGGCAATCTTATAAAGGAAAACATTTAACTGGGGCTGGCTTACAATTTCAGAGGTTTAGTCTATAATTGTCATTGCAAGAATCATGGTTGCATGCATGCAAACATTGTGCTGGAGAAGGAGCTGAGGGTTGTACATCTGGGTCTGTATGCAGGAGAAGAATGAGATGCACTGGCCAGATTTGAGCTTCTGAGATCCCAGAGCCTACTCCCAGTGACCCACCATCTCCAACAGGGCCACATCTACCTGAACAAGGTCACACCTCCACTTAATAGCGCCACTGCCTGTGAGACAAGCATTCAAACACGCAAATCCCCGAGGGGCCATTCCTCTTTACACTACCACACAATAAAGGACAAATGGTGTTGTTTATCTGCACAATCCCATAGAATGTATACAGTTAATCTTACTACATACAATGTACTTTGAATAATTGTATTCTGTTAATACAGACTGAGCAACTGTGCACAAGTTAACACTCAGACAGAAGATGAGAACACTGTGGGAATGTGTGTGTGTGTTTGTGTGTGTGTGTATGTGCATGCGTGTGTCTGTGTGTGTGTGTGTATGTGTGACCTATAGCAGATGATACATCAAATCTGTAACCTTTAATGTTTCTAGTGAACTTGGAATAGCTTTTAAGAAGACAAAAGTTGTTTAAAAATTATGTGCTTGCCTAACTCTGACTCTTCCACCTAGGAAGTTGTTCTCCCAACAATACTTCCTATTTTTCTCTCTACCAATTAAACTTATGTCTGTTGTTGCTTACACAGTCTATGTTAACTGGAACCATTTATTGTTTTATCTCAATACTATAGTTGTTTCAGTTGCATAAACATATTTCTATGTTTATGAGTTCTTTTATATTTGTATGGTTTCTCTCAACTTTCTTCTCTATTTCCAGCATCATAATTCCCGATTCTTTTTCGCTCAACAGAATCTCATTGAGCAGTTACTGCCAAAATGGTCATGATTGCTCTGAGGCCTTTGGATTTCACTAGACACTCTACCATGTGTTTATTTCTTCTTAATATGTATGATAGCGTAAGTGTTCACAGATCATTAACTAGATCACACCCAGCCCAGATGCAGAAAATACCTCAGGTGTTTAGTTACAAAACATAAGGAAATCAAGCAGAAAAGAAACAGGAAATCATTACTTCCTTAGAGCTAAAGACACTCTCTAAAGTAAAGGTGAGAAGGTTCTACAGCAATCCCAAAATCAGAAGATGCCAGTGGTTTCTGCTTTCTGCTTCCTTATCCTTTGAGGTGTGGGGAGTCTCAGCCACATGTTCTTATCATGAACCGTCATGCCATCCACACAAAGATGATCTGTATACTTGTACACCAAGAACCAAAGTAAATCCATCTTCCCTTACATTGTGTACATCTGATATTTTCACAGCAGTAAAAAATAATTAAATAATTTAGAAAATTGACGCTAGGTAGTGGGATCATTGCTGTAGTGAATTTGACTGAGTGGTCTATAAGATTTGGAAATACTTTGGGAGAAGCTCCTGGAACAGTTTGGAGTTCTCAAATGCTGTCAGCTTAATGTAGCATCCTGGGAGAAGATCAGAAGGCAGAATGATCATAGAAAACAGTGTAACTCAGGCTCATGAGGTTTCAGAAGACAGTAAGTCTTCTGAAAGTAGAAAGTCTTCTACCATGTGCTGGGTGAGAGGCTGCTCAGGTTACCTATCGCCAAGACTCTGACTGTATCTGACTGTGTCCTACAAATTAAAATGAGGCTTACGTCAAAACAAATGTGTTAAATTGTTTGGTGAATGAAATTTCAAGACAGTATAAAGATCAGGCTGTGGAAAAGTCCCTGCTTACTGCTTTCAGTTAGGTTTACAGTAAGAGAGAGAGGAAAAATATGAAAAAAAAATTTGGAGAGGAAAAGCACCTGAGTGAGTATGAAGATAGGTGAGTTCGAGACATACTGAGGACATGCAATTGTCCAGTAAATCAACATAGCTAGAGGCCGGTGAGATGGCTCAGGAGTTAGGAACTCTTGGGGCTCTTGCAGAGAACCAAGACTGGAGTCCCAGCACCCACATGGTGTGTAACTATCTGTAACACCGGTTTCAGGGGATGCAGTTCTGTTCTGACTGATTTGGGCACCAAGCACACATGTGGTACAACAACATACACACAGACAAAACACTCTACACATAAAATGAAAGAAAGAAAATACAAGGTTTGTAAATTAGTGTAAGCAAAGAGAACCCAGGCATGTTGCCCTGAGACCATAGGAAATGTGTCCTGTAGGCAAGTTATCACCACCGGGGGCACAGAGGGAAGTGTTTCCCCATCCTTAGCAGCAAATGTACAGAGATAACTGTAGCTAGCTACAAGGAGGACAGGCTGTACTTGAAGTTGGCTGAAGAGTTTGGCACTCTCCATAGGGTGCTCATTTTGGAGACATGCAAAATGCAAGAGTTATAGGGTCAAAGACAATGACTTCATCTGCTTTCTGTTGCTATGAATGACCAACAGGACTCAAAACAACTTGAAGGAAGAAAGAGTTTACTTGGCTTACAGATGATGATCCACCTAAGGCAGGAACCCGGAGGGAAGAACTGAAGAAGACCCAATACAGGAACACTGCTTAGTCTCTTGATTCCCATTCCTTCCTCATTTACTTTCTTTTGCCATCCAGAACTACCTGCCCAGGAATGTTCCTGCACACAGTCAGCTAGACTCCCCATAATCAATCATTAACCAAGAAAATGCCCACACTGACATACCCACATGACAGTCTGATGGAAGCAATTCTTCTATTAAGATTTGCTCTTCCCCGATGTGATCTAGATGTGTGTCATTTGTGTCAATTTGACAAAATCTAACAAATAATATCAGGTTTCCTAAAGTCACAGAGGCAAAAGCAATGTGCTGGCATGTGGATATTAATGTTATCAAATGGACAAGCTCTCAAATAATCTAGGAGATAAGTTTGTGGACATGTCTGTGAGGGTTTATTCTAATTAAGCTAATTAAGCAGGAAGATTCACATCAAGTGTGTGCAGCATTATCTCATATGATGAAATACTGGACTGACTTCAAAGGAGAAAGTGAGTTAAGCACCAGAGTTCATCATACCCTGCTTCCTGAGTGTGGGATCCACGACCACAGGACCACATCCTGACTGCCCCCAGCTCCTGATATCAAGACTTCCTCATCTGTGAGCTGACTCTGTGAGCCAAAATAAACTCTTTCCTCCTTAAATTGCTTTTGCCAGTGTATTTCACTGCAGCCACAGGAAAAGAAACAGAGAAAAGTATGTTGAGATTTTCTTTATGTAGCTTCCGAGGGTTGGTATGAAGCCATAACCGTTAATTGTGGAGCCCTGGGCCATCAGCAATGGTAGAAATGTAGTTTGGTTCACAAGGACAGCCACAGGTACGGACTGAGTGAGGCTAATCTAAAAGAGCAGTCATGTGTGCCACAGGCATTAGAGTTAGAGAGATGAGGAGCCTGTCGGAACCCAAGTAATTTTATCAAAAGTTACAGCTGCTGGACATAGAGCTTCTAGGTTTGCTATTTTCTGTCCTGAGTTTCAGTCTTACTTTGTTCTGATTTTCCCCTGCTATTTCTCATTCCTTTATTCTAGAATAGGAAACTTCTTTCTGCCATTGTATATTGGAAGCATGAAACTTCTATTTTGACTTTATAGTTGCTCACAACTAAGAGAATGTCTTAAGTTTCAGAAGAAACTTAGGGGATTCGGACAGTATTGGTATTGTTAAGGGTAGGGACATTTTCAAATCGGATTGGATGGGGTTTTTTTGCATTATGAAAATGCCATCAGTTTATAGGAACCAGGTCGGGGGTTAATTATGGATTACAGTTATATGTTTACATGTTAAATTGGAAATTTGAGGACTTCTGATTCTTAGTTTTGATTGCCCTGTTGACTACTTAATAATGCCTATGGCATTAGTGAGATACTTCCCTGGGTGCAACTCTGAATGCCTTTGTAGAAATGACTGAAATTTGTAGAATTATCTGAAAGTGGAAGACTGATCCTAAATGTGCACAGATAGGGTCCAGATCAAATGAAAGAGAAAAAGGAAATTCAGCACAAGCATTTCTTACTCTCTGCTTCCTGATCTCTGTAGACATAAAGATTTCCAGCTGCAGGTTCTGCCCATGAGTCCTGCCCTTCCTCCCCTGCCATCGTAAGCTATATTTTCTCAAGCTGTGAGCCAAAACAAATCCTTCCCTTAAGAAAGAAAAAAATAAGTAATCAAACAATATAGGCTATATGGGGAGAGTTTAGGTATATTAGATATTCCCAACATAGTTTGTTATATCCATTTGACAGAGAAGCCAAGAAAAAGTGGTAGGAAAAAAATGAAATTTGAATATGGATAAATATGGACTGAATCCCCAGATATCACTAATGTAACCTATTTTCCATTAAATTTACTCATCCTTAACCTGAACGCAAATCTATTTTTTCTAGAATCCCATTAACGGAATTGACATTTAGAGAAGCCATGTTCATTCTCCATTTAGTTAGCCAATAGGTCATCAGGTCTTTCTTGTTTTAACTCTGGAATACTTCCAAAACTGCCATTTCCTCCTCTTTACTGATGTGGCCTTTGAAAAACTGTCTTTTCTTGCAATAATTCTAATTACAGCCCATGTGAAATGTACTTGCTAGCAGCATCCTTGTCCTGCCCTTCGAACTGCTGGTAGAAAGTTTTCTGTGTTATAAATAAAATAATGCAATTTTATGATATTTTATTAAATAGTTCGGCCTCACCTAAGAAATAGAAGTCATCAGCTTAGATTGTGACTTCATTTTTCATCATCATCAGCATATCATTGTTAATAGCATCTGCTCTCTATGGTTAATTTTCCCCTAATGTCTCCAGCTGTTAAACACTTTTTGGCCTTTATTGCATAGCATTTCGATAGTTGGTTAATTTCTAATGCTTCATAGCATTCCAATCAAATGACTATTTTCTCTGAAGTATCTGTCAGATGGCCATGTCTTAACATCTGATAATAACTCATAATTCCATTTGGGTTCATCTCTCTGCATATTAAATGTGTGTGCATATACCACATTCCAAATATTCCAGTTTCTCAACCTCAACCAGTGTTTTATTTTGCTCTGTTGCGCTAGAATATGGGCAGATGACGGGCTTATCCATTATGGACTCCAAATCAATGCTTACTAATGAGTGACGGCACAGTTTTAGTTTCTCACCTCCCCGGAACAATACTGCTGGGATGAGTGTGCTCCTGTGTGAACATGTATGTGTGACAGATAGACTCTCTTTTTAGCATGATTTAATGAGCAGTGAAAATTCCTACAGTAATGCATCTATATAAAACACTGTGTTGAATTTAAATGGTCTACACTAACTCTGGAAGCAAAATAATTGCTTGATAAATCCTTAAATAATTTTGATTTTTCAGTCAATGTCCTCCCATTTTCTTCTTAGATTTTCTTAAACTTGGCAAGTTCCAACTAAAACATACTATCACCACAAAAGTAAGTTGACACTAAAGTGTATACATTTATTTGCCAAAACTGAAACTCCCTATAATGTATTTAGAAATCAAAATTCTAACGTGTAACAAATATGTATATATAATTAATTACTCATTCACAAAAATGCAACTACATTTAAATTCATATTATAATATTCTATTTTTATTTATCCAATAAAAATGCTGTATATTTCCTTTCACTTGCGCTTGTAGTAATCTTTTTTCCTCATACATCAGTTATGCATTTTAGATTAAAGAAAAAATTAAGTTTTCTATATTTTAAATAACTTCAATATAAATTTTATTGTTTTATATCTTACCACAATTAAATATCTGACCAGAATCTTTTCAATTGTCAATGATGAAATATGTGTAAAATATAATATTCACACTACGAGGCACAAATGATGACTTCTTAATATGAAACACTATATTTAGAAAATTAGAAAATATAAAATCCAAGGGGAAAGATAGGATGTGGTTTGAAGATACAAATCACACACACACACACGCACATGCACACACCACACTCACACACCACACATACACACAACATACTCATAGATGCATATAAACACACATGTGCACACACACATACTCACACACACACATTGCAGACATTTAGCACACATCCTGTATTACAATTCTGGAAATTTAAAGATGTAATGTGCAACCATTTGTCATTCTGGAGCATTAAAAAATACATTTAAAATTGTGAAAAATGAACATTTAGCTCCCAGTAGCTTAGGTCAGATGTTTATGTGGGATTCCCCATCATGACTTTAACTGCACTTGCTCATATAATCCCTCCTCCCTCTGCAAAAGGACACTGGGAGCTCAGTCCAGTGAAGGTTCTATGATGACAATTAGGGTAGTCATCAATCTGATTGCAGGAGAAGGCCAGTTCAGGTACCCTCTCCATATTGCTTGAGCCTTAACTGGGCTCACCTTTGTGGATTCCTGGGAATTTCCCTAGAACCTGGTTTCTCCCTAGCCTCATAATGGCTCGCTCTATCAAGACATCTCTTTCCTTTTTCTCCTTCTCTGTCTCTCCCAGAGTTCAACCCTTCTGTTCCCTCATCTCCCCAGCCCTTCTCTTCCCTTCTCCCCCAGACTCCCAATTTACTCAGGAGATCTCATCTATTTCCCTTTCCCAGGGGCATCCGTCCATGTCTCTCTTAGTGCCTTCCTTGTTACCTAGTTCTCAATGGTTGTAGATTGTAGCCTGGATATCCTTTGCTTTGCATCTAATACCCACTTATGAGTAAGTACATGCCATGCTTGTCTTTCTGGACTGACAGATAAGGAATCTGCATAGGACCTAACGTGGTTGACACAATCCAAATGTGGGTGACAGTTCTGTGGCTTGGGTAGTTTGTGGGAACACTGGCAATGGAACCAGGATTTATGTCTAGTGCATAAACTGACATTTTGGAGCCCATTCTATACCTTGCTCAGCCTTGAAACAGAAAGGAGGAGTTGGTCTTGCCTTAAGTTTAGATGCCAGACTTGGTTGACTCCCCAGGGGAATCCTTACCCTTTCTGAGGAGTGACTGGAGGGTTGGGTGTAGGGAAAGTGAGGGAGGGTGCAGAGGAGGGGAGGGAGAGAGAACTGTGGTTGATATGTGTAATGAAAAAATTTAAATAAATAAAATATTGGACATTTAACTTGTTCTCACATAGTAACTGAATCTGTTTTTATATTAACTGCTAAATTAAAAAATATTTTACAGTACTATGTACAATGAATTCAAGAGAAATTACAGGAAAATTCAATTTAAAAGTCAATTAAATGTTTTGTAATATGTAGAATATACTTTGTTCTGTAAGAAAAAGTAATTGAAATGGAATCTAAATATTCAGACAAGTCGTATTGAGGTAAAACTGCATCATTTATAGAAGACGATAAAACAAAGAAATGACTCACACAGTGACATGATATGGTCCCCTTTGTCTTCGTTTTCACTTCTTTTCTTTACTTTTTTAAAGTCAAAATCTAGCATTTTAATGTAGACATTAAATATTTAATCTATATAGAAAATTTCTATCAGAATGCTGTAGGTACAATTGATTTAGCATAGAGTAATAAATGTGCAGTGTGAGAATATTAGTTTGAACATATTTATTGTTTTCTTTTCAATATCCTTAACTTTTAAAATTGAATTACTATTATATACAGAAAGTTGTTATAGCCACTACATAGACGTATACCTAAGGTACAGGCTGCACTTAACAATTGTTAGTTCGGAGGGAAAAAGAGATGGTTCAGTGGGGATAAGGGCTTGCCACACACCCATGAGGAACAAAGTTCAAATCCCCATTACTTATGCAAAGAGGTCAGCATGTCATTCTGCTCCTATATCTCCGAACACTGGGGGATGGCAACAGGAGCATCCTAGGGTTTTCTATCCCTTCACCATAGTTGAAATGGTGACTTCCAGGTTAAGTCAGTGACCTGACTAATAAAGCATAGGTGGAAGGCATAAATGTAGTCATTATTTCAACTGAGCCACCACGTTGTGCACCTTGAATGACTGATGAGCATTCGCTGGAATCTTCACAGTGTTCACCCATACTCGCACAATGTTGTGCACGTGAAGTTCTTCAAATCTCTTCCTCCCACTGTAAATTAGGGACAGTGTCCTAAAGAAAAGATCCAAGTGAGATCAGATTATGTAATCTTTTCAAAATAGCACAGGGCTGAAAAACCCATAAACAAGTCTAAAAACATCCATTTAATTTTCCTCTACTTAATATTCTGTCTCTGACACACATTTTCAAAATTTTGTTATCCTATTTTGTATTGTTACAAAAAGAGAATTAAACAGTTTGTGGGAAAAATAAATAAATTAACATTTTATAATGATTTCTTGTGCCAAATACTTTTTTTAAAAAGTAAAATTGACAAAATGACATACTGGCAAAATGAATAGGTAATCAGAAGCATATAAATTAAATGACTTTTATTTGAGTTCAAATTTATTTTAAGAATTCTTTACAGTAAAAATAGATCAGGCATTGGAAAGAATGAAATTTATATTTTATAAAAATTGCTCCTGTTAGCCAGGAGGTGGTGGTGCACACCTTTAATCCCAGCACTCAGGAGGCAGAGGCAGGTGGATCTCTGTGAGTTTGAGGTCAGCCTGGTCTACAAGAGCTAGTTTCAGGACAGGCTCCAACGCTACAGAGAAACTCTGTCTTGGGGAAAAAATGTTCCTTTATAGATCTGAAACTGAAGATGTTTGTAAGACTCTATGCTTTGAGACAGCAGAAATTATAAAATAAAAGTAAATAGAGATATATATTAAATATAATTAAAGTTGTTCTTTGCAGTAAAAATGTATATTTAGCAAGAGGATACAGACATATTGTTGGTAAAACATGTCACTTAAGTACTGAAATACAAAATTTCACTTCCATTAATTCGTTACTTAATGAAATGCTTTCTCATTTTTCTTTTATTGGTGGCAATGAAAAATAACTAAGTCACATCAGATTGATACTTTTAAATGCTTTTGATCACATGCCTAAATTTTGTGCTTCTAGGCATGAGGAACAGTTTTGGCTGGTGCTGTGTCTAATACATCAGGTGCCAATGTATGTACTTTACGTGGCCCAATAGCCAAGAGATCCTTTGCTTTGACACGGCTGTTGTGAGATGCCTGACTTCTCCAGTTTAGGAAAGGAGGTGGGGGAAAAACAGGAGCATGTTTATTACAGCATGGAAAGTTCATAATTGAAGTCCTGAAGGACACGCTGCCTTAAGAGAATATACTGTTCTTCTTCCACAGCCTGGTTTTATAAAAAAATGAAGAAAGGAAATTATGCATTTTACTATCAGTATTGAAGATCAGAGAAAAGCACCACTTCTCAGCGTCTTTCATTCTCGGCTCCTCGGTTTATACTGTTGCTTTTTATTCTGTCCTTATCCCTCATCTTCCTTGATGTTCAGACCGCTTATCACCGCTCACACTAAGTTCCCTGTACTCCAGCTCCCTGGGTGAAATGGAAGAGGTCAAGACCTTTCTTCTTTCTCATGAGTTATACAGTTTGCTTCTATGGAGTAAACTAATATGCGATGAAATAATGGTGAAATCCTGTGACTGCTTTCGCACACGATGAAGAAAGGTTGCTGATACTAATGGGGAGCACTCACCCTTCATTCTGCATCTCTTTTCTCTTCACCTTCTTCCATACACCCCACTACCCTTCTCTGGGATCAATAATCTGTTTTTCCAGACTTGGGTTTCCTGCTCCTGACATCTACCAACAGCACGGACATTCCACCGGGATCAGTTCCTAGTTACTGTTGCCTGCAATGACTTCATACATTTTGTCCCCTGGTGAACAAGTAGTTCAAGGTCAAACTCTTATTGAGTTCCCTTTCATAGCTTTTTCTAATCTCCGCAGTCAGAATCACACCTCAGCACTAAGCTTCCGAAGTGCTGTATTTATTCATCAACTGCCTTCTGGAAAGACGAATGAGGTTAAATCTGCCTTTGAGGAGGGGCTGAGATCATTGCAATCTGGGACCACTGTTAATTATCTTGTTTGCCCCCAGAGCTTCTGACAGAGGTAGCTACTTGTCACTACAAGAGTGCTCGAGGGAATATTCCTATCCTGTCTATGAGTGCTAGTTTTTATATATTGTCTGATGACTCCCTTTATTTATTTTCTCCCTATGTTGTTTAAATTAGTCTCCCTGTGTTTCGAACTACTTTTGTTCATTCCTTCTCTTCCCCTCAACACCTTCATCTGCTGCCCTTCGACACCATAGCAGAGTTACAGCCCACATGTTAAGCTGCACTCTAATGATAACACATATGCTCCAGGCCAAGAATGAATATTCCTTTTTGAGGTCGCCGTTCTATTTGACTCATTATGCACATTTCTGCTCCATGGGGCATATCTAATCTCTGTAGAGCACACTAGTTCTGACTTGTATCATCCACAGCTTTCATAAATATAGTTTCTGTATGCATGTTTGTTTTATTTCCAGGAGAAATTAATTATCTAAACAAACACCAGAACACAATAATCAAACTTGTTCTTAGTGTGTTGCCTTTGCTGTTTGAGTCCTCTTATATACAGGAATTTTGAACATGTTGAGGAAATATAGTTAAGCAAGAAACATAAACAACTGCAATTCTAGCTGTTTACAGTGACAAAGAATCTTATGACAATCTAAAAGGCAAGCAAGTCATACAGTGTGGCCCCTGGCTATGTCTGTAGAGCAGGATTGATTACTGGAAATCAGTTTTATTTTTACATGCCATTTTTTTTCTTCAGAGTCCTGTTGATTTATTTGCATTATGAGGGAAATATTGTTATATGACAGTGACAGGAGCCTCAGTTATAACTAAGAACTGGTATCCTATAAATGCTAGTTGTAAAATGTCAGTTACCTACAGAGTTAAGCAGTCAATTCATATTAAACACATGTTCTAGCCAAGCATTCTTTTTTCTTTTTCTTTTGCCAATACATTTTAAAAAAAAGTATAATTATGTGACATCCCTCTTCCCTTTCCTTCATCTAGCTTTTCCCATGTACCCAATACCTCACTCCCTGCCAAAATAATAGCCTCTTTTTCTTTGACTATTACTGTGACTTAAGCAATGGCCCTCTCCTTCTCTCCCTCCCTCTCGCCATTCCTTCATTTCTCTTTCCCCCTCATTTCTTGAGACTATGTTTCACTGTGCAGCACAGGCTACCTTAAAGTTACTCATTTTACTCCCAAAAATGTTTACAGTAAAATGATTAAGTGAAGATTTTTGTGTGACAGAAGCAGGGGTCAGAAGGAATTACCTCTGACTTTCCAGATTTGCATATTCCTCATCTGTGAGTCAAATCAGCTCCAACCCATAACCTTTCAAAAAAAGAAATTGTGCAGGTACCGATCATGTAGATTTTGTTGTTACTCCTTAACAAATACAATATGATTATTTGTATTACATTTAAAGGTTATCAGTCTAGAGGTGAAATAATTAATTGCTCGTGATGATTTGTATAGAACACATACAAATACTATACTGTTTTATTTAAAGAACTTGGGTATCAGTAAGTGGAGTAGCCACAAGGGATTGTAGAACTAATCCTTTGCTGATACTGGGGGATGATGGCATCTTCATGGAAATGTGAAAAGCAGGCACAGGTTCAGGATTACCTTAGGATATCTGAATATCTGGAGAATTTGTTCAGAGGTGCTCAGTGTCCCAGAGGCTAAAATATCTAAATAGAAAACAAAACGAAGGTGACTTGTGACAACCACTGAGATAACCACTGTGACAGTTTTGTGAACTCCTTGTAAATTACTTCTGGGCTTTCAACGTCCAATAGCATTTCTCATCATTTGCATAACCAGGAATCAGGCCATGGCTTGCTTTGTTCTCTGCTGAGGATCCCACAGCATGGAAAGATCATAGGGCTGTGTTGTCACCCCTAGGTGCAACTGGAGAAATTTCTATTTTAAGTCCCATCAGGTGGCCTGGTAGAATGTATTCTCTTTTGATTTCAGAAGGTGTAGAAGACATGAGGTGGGGAGAGAGAGAAGAGGGAGGTAAGGAGGGAGAGTGGGAGACAGATTGCTGATTTGGTTTCTGACCTCTGTTTAAAAGACTCAACTAAGAGAGACATACATAGATCTAATCTACATGGGAAGTAGAAAAAGACAAGATCTCCTGAGTCAATTGGGAGCATGGGGACCTTGGCGGAGGGTTGAAGGGGAGGGGAGAGACAGGGAGGAAAGCAGAGAAAAATGTAGAGCTCAATAAAAATTGATAAAATAAATAAATAAAAGACTCACCTGGTGAGAAGGAGCCCTTTCAAGATAATCTGTTTGGATGAAATAAAACAAACTGCAGAGAAAACTTCATTACACATGAAAATCTCATTATCTGAGATCAAGGATGAAGCTCAGTTGAAAGGGAAGTTGCCTAGTATGCACACAGCTCTGGATTGGTTTCCAGCACTTCATCAACCTTGTATGGAAGTAGACGCCTTTAATCTCAGCCCTCTAGAGATGACCACAGAGGGATCAGGAGTTCAAGGTTATTGGCTACACAGAGTGTCATAGTCCTGTGTGTACCTTCTGAGACCTGTCTCAAAAAGATCTCAGTGTCTTTGTCATACAAGCTGATTAAAGGAGTTAAACCCTATCGTTTGATCATGCTTTATTCTGACCAGGATCTTTTGTTTGGGAAAAAGTCATGTATTCTCCCACAAGGCAGAAATGGAAGCATATGGCCAGAGGTGCTCATCCTCACACAGAGCAGACATATTTACTTCTTGATTTTGCTCCGCTGGGTCCCTTCTGAACTTGCACTAGGAAAACCTGCCTCCTAGTTTGTAAGATTTTTCTCTTGTGTCTCATTATCTAGCTCAAACTCATGTAAAGCATCTGTCATTGTCTTTTCTATATCTTTTGACTCATCCCCATTTATTGCTTGTATTAGAATATGGACCAATGCTCAAGTCACTCAGAACAGCATTGGAATACTTTCTCTTTGAGCTTTTACTGAATTTTCTTTAATTTGATCCCATACTCTGGGATCTAGAGTACCCTTCTCTACCAAAAATTATATTCTGTTATTAAATCCCACCATTCTTGTAACCGAACTTTAGGCATTGCAACACCACTCTTTTTAAAGAATTGATGTATCAACCAGTATATGGTGCCAGTTTTCCAGCTTTAGATTAACCCCGATTTACCTCTTTCTGCCGGAGTCCTCATGTCCTTTCATAGTTTTTTTTTTTCATTCAGATCCTTGATTTGAGGGCCATTTGTCAACTTTCCCTCAACGTATGCAGATCTTATCTGCTCGACCTGGGATCTGAAAACCTGAAAGAATGGGGCAGACTACAGTCTAATGCTGTAGAGAAGTTTACTTCAGTTTCAGTGTCCTTTAACACACAGATGAAACAAAGAAAGCAAAGATCCAAGGAAGGTTGAGTGCAGGAAAACATGGTTAGAAAAACATGATCAGAAAATCATGCAAATAGGCACCAGTAAGCACATTTTAAATATTAACAAAGTAGCCCTTTCCCAGAACTTACTCAAGGCAGACTAATTTAAACACAATTGCCTGGCATGCAATTTTATCTTTGAAAGCACAAAAGCAAGTCAGAAAGCCATATCCAGATTCAGGGTACACTGAGGACAGCACTCCGCTTATCCTTTTATGATACTGGGTTCTATAGCTCTCTTCTGACATCCAACAAGAATTAACATGCTTTGTAAATTGAATGCAGTTATTTGTTGCAGGAGGTAGGAAATCGCAGCCAAGAACAAACAGGGAAGAAAATGCCCCAGAGGTGAAAGGCTGTGCCTTTTTCCATGGAGCCTTTCTCACAGTTCCTCAAGATGCTATTCACCATGCCTCATTCTTTTGTCCATGTTCCAACACAGGTTTTCATGCAGCCAGG
>LOJH01008910.1:380-29039 GCA_001685095.1 Ellobius talpinus
CCACCTGCCTCTGCCTCCCGAGTGCTGGGATTAAAGGCGTGTGCCACTACTGCCCGGTGACAGAAACCCATTTTATAGGCACAGGTATCCTGCACTGTTTCCAAGGAACAAAAAAATTCTTCCCTACACATGAAATAAGCCTCACCAAAGTGTACTTTCATTTCTGCGATATAAATCCATCTCTTCCTTTATCAAACTGAAACAGATTCTGCTCACAAAAGGAGAAGCCCTTTTCCTTCAACTGCTCCTATTCTCACGCCATGGTCACTCCTCTGCCATTGATTAAACTGAAGGCTGATATTTGCATGTTTTCATTTTTCTCTCCTCAGTAGAAAGCCACATGGTTTAATATCTATTTCAGGAACTGTTCAGATTGTACTAATGATTTTATGCTCTCTTTCAATCTCCACCATTGCTGTACAGTATACATTTTAGAACCTGGTTTATGTTCATTCTAATACCAATTGTGACAGATTAAAAAGAGATTTAGATTCATGATATTTATGTTCATGGTATCCTGTTCCTGCTTTCAGTTATCAAAACTTAAGCAAGTCACTTGGTCACATTTAAACAGTATTTTTTTAAGTTTGAATTCTATAACATTTTTGATTCAGTTATTACTGTTAAGCTTTATCAAGCAAAACTAATATTTATTCTTGGTCTTCACTCCATTTATATTTATGCAGTTACATCCTAGAAAAGACCTTGCCACTGATGAGGTGACCATTGGGGACACATCTCATCATCATTACTATAAAGTGCCTTATGCTTTCCAGTCCTAAAGCCTGAAGTCTGGGAGAATCATGCCTCTGAGTTATTATTCAGCACTCAAAATATCATTATGAATTGAGGTTAATGATAATTGCCTACATTAAATTCAATGTAGCACTTGTGTTTGGAAATCATCAGCCTTTTTGTCATATGAGATCACTGTAAATTTCTTCCTAGCTTTCCTAGTGGGGAATTGAACTGATGCACACTCTACATTTACTTTTAGTTAGTATAAGTTCAGTGCGAGTCTCCTCCCTTGAGAGGCATAAGCATGTTTCTTCATACACAGGTATTAATTTAAGGATAAGTTATCAGCAAAGACCTACACTTGGTGGTAATAACATTGTCAAATAAACATGTCATGCCTGAAATTACACAATGATTTTGTTGTAATGACATTTTGTTCGCAAACAAATTCTATGCTTAAAGGAGAGAAAGTAGGATTTCAAAAAAAGGAGTCAGAATCCTAAGCAAACTGTATATGAAATTAACTCCACTTCTTGACTATTCAGCAATGTAAGTAAAGCAATACATGTATTGGTGCTGTTTGGATTGCATATTAATAAGCTGCAGAAGAAAAGCATATTGAATCAGTTAAACCACAAAAATGAGTGAAAAGCCGACTTTTCAAATTTCACTTTCAAATTTCCAGACAAAATTGTACCTATCTGCTTCACACCCTGCCTAAGATACTTCTCTGTCTGTATATATCATGGATGGATTTTCATTAGGAGACTGTCTGCAGATATAAGTAGAAGAAACTAGCTCATACCTAGCTAAGATCTACTTCCACATTTATAAAATTTGTTTTGTATCTGAGCTCCTATAGTATGATGGGCCACACATATTTATAAGTCAACAACAAATTGGATGATAAAAAGTAACAATTATGGAGTATAATAGCATTTCATATTTTGTCATCTCTGATAACTGAATAAATATCATTAAAGAAAGTTTGAATTGTTATGTGAAAAAGAATGCACGTCTTCTCAACTAACATATTTGTCATGTACTCCTTAGAGTTTGACAAGAGACTTCCAGTTATCTCATCTCCCATGATGGCTACAATCCATCCAAGGAGGGTAAATCCTTGTAAAACATGAGAAAATTAAAAGATCACATAATTAGCTGCTGAATCAAGTTTAACCTCTTGTTTGGAGCAGAAAGTAGCAGTGAAGCTTTGGGAGTCAGAAAAATCCTCCCTGTGAGTTTTTTGTTGTTGTAAGATGAATTTCTTTTATCTGTATGAGTGTTTTACCTGTTACCTAGATGTCTATTTGTAGACCAGGGTACCATGGACATGTGTGCTGCCCTTGGAGGTCAGAAGAGAGCATCAGATACCATGAAACTGGAATGTCGGATAAAAGAGAACCAGAGTTGGTCCAGAAAACTAAACCCTGGTTCTCTGTAAGAATGACAAATGCTCCAGTCACTTCTCTCTGCATGTTATTGGTTAATGAATAGGGAAAGTTTTCCACAGAAGTGCTGCTGAGTGACACCTGATATTGATGTCTTAAGTTCTGAATACCCTCATGACCTGTAGCAAAGATATCCACTTCCAAAACAATTTGGTTGTTAATGCTTATAATAGCATTTATCAGGGCCCTTCACTAATTTGTTTTATATGCTTTATGGATTATGGAGCACATATTCATAGACAGTCAACATAGAGCTAAATAAACACAGTCGGAGATTGATACTGAAAAAATGCCTACGTTGAGATTTTATAACCTTGTGTTATGATAGCTGGAGTTTTGAGTTTTATGGACTTTGTAACTGAAGACAGATATAACAGATTTTAAAACTATAGGACACTTGATCATTAATGACTTTGCCTAGACTTTTAAATACCCAAAAGCTTGTCTCACTTAAATCTGTCACAAAAATTGATTCTTTTTTTTTTTTTACAGACTCTTTGTCCTTTCAGCGTAGAGAAAATCTCCACAAAATGCTTCTTTTAAAATATCAGCAAGTGGTGAAATTTCACCTGGTTGTATCTCAGAAAAATTCTACACAGAAAAAGAAAACCTTCACATGAGGTGAAAGGCACCAAGCTGAAGTCTCTGTAGAATCATGCAATACCAGTTGCAACCTCTCCAGTCCTAATTTCTTCATAATTTTCATTTAATCCAGTCAAGTGAGGCATCCTAGTTCCTAGTAGTATCAGAAAAGGTGGTAGAAGAGGAAAAAATGGAAATAGAGCTCCCAATATATCCTTCATAATGAGAAGACACTTTATCTATGTTCAATCTTGAAAGCTTAAGAAAACCAAAGATTTGTTACAGTGAACTGATGCTTTACTGACTTGACTTACTGAATTTTTTGAAATTCTGATGACAAAAGACCAACAAACAAACAAACAAACAAACAAACAACACCCATGTTCAAAAAGAGTAGCTCTGGGCTGAAGATCTGTTGAAAATTAAGTATTTACTCTCATCTACTCTCTGTGCTTATTGCTGTTTTTTCTAAATTTAAGAATCTGATAATACACTTAGAGAATTATGGTGCATGTTAATTTGATAGTCTTCTTTCATTTTCATGCAAAATAAACACATATCTGTATATGGAACAGAAACAGAAGGTAGCAAAGAGATGATCAGAATTTTTATTATTCATATGTCATGAACTATTGCTCTTTTTACAATAAAATGTACTTGTAAGGGAAAATTGATATTCTTTGGAAATATGATGTTTACCGTAATATTTCATGGAAATTGCAAAGAACAGTGAGTGATGAAGAATTCTCAGGGAACTATTCTAGGGATTTAAATGATTAGTTTACCTGTTGTGCTATTGTTTAATTCATTCTCCACTGATTTATGTTCATAATTTCTGTAACATTGCTCATGTATATGAAGAGGATGGGCTTACCACACAGTGTAGATACATCACGTAACACTGAAATATGTTTGATATGGCTCCAGAGATGGGGAAGCCAGACACGTTTCCATCATTCTAACAGTGCACACAGCAGACCAATCCTTTTCTGCAAAGAACCTGTCTCCCCACTCCATTTTCAGCATGTGAAGCTGACAGCGACTCTACTGATATTATTTAACAGAATATTCTATGCAGAAATATATTTCTGTGAAGAAAGACATCATTGTTATTATAGAACTCCTATCTGAAAGTAAATGGAATTTTTCTAAACAGATCATGCTTCATCTACCTTCCTAATTAATCATCTGCTGCTTGTGATGTTTATTACTGAAATTGCTTCATGTTTGGAGGAATATTGCTAGAACAGATCACAGTCCTTATTAGACTACAGAATCAGAGCTATCGGTTACCACTGAATTTTACTGACTGTTTCAGATATGAGAAAATGAACAATGATTTTCTTGGCGGGGAAATTTCTTCCCATCAAATAAACATATATACCAGGTACTCAGTTTCTCTATGGATGGCATGATCATTCACTGAGTATTTTATGCGTTTATTAGCTTGTTAAATTATGTAAACAATACTAAATAAAAACAGGTGGAGGGTGATAAGGCAAGCCATTACTAGGGAACTCACTATGCAGCAATTGTGCATAACGTCATAAGGAAAGCTGTGTTTTATTTTTTTTTGATGATATGTTTTCTGAGTGCTCTAGCCTTGTTTGCCACTAGCTCTCCCAAACTGCACACTTTAGCATTTTTAGTGTTTATATTATTTGCCATATTTTCACTTTGTAGCATTACTACCACATGACGCAGACTTTGGAAACAGTATTTCTTCTCTTCTCTGACTATAATATGCTTAACACAGTGTTGAAAAACAAAGAAATTGCGGTTTATTAAAGCAAATAAAGTTATCAACACAATGACCACAATTAATGCAAATAAAGTGAGTTTGAACTGTTTCCATTCACTGCAGCCTGCACGGCATGAATGTTTTTAATACTGTTTTTTTGACAGAGGCAGCTGAAATGCAGTCATCAAGAAGTCTTCATAGGTGTCAGACTAAGAATGCAAGGCTCTGAAGGGAGAAAAGGAAAAGGATACCTGGTGAAATTAGAATTTGTAGCACAAAATTTCTTGGTTTCCTTTGGATCCAGGTGACAAGAAATATTGTACAAAACTCATTGTTCTCTCTAAGACATTCAAAAGGCCCTTGAAAATATCCCATTTGTTTTTTGTGTGACTTACTTTCTGATGGTAAATCCCAAATTCAAATTTTATATGGCATCCTTCATTACCAAGGTTTTTCTTGGTGTTCTGCTGTCTTCCCAGGAGCACATGATACTTTTATGTGAAAGGATAACTTGCCTTACAATCAAAAAAATCATTGTAAATACATCCCTAATAGCAATGTCTAATATCTACATTATAATGGCCTCATTATTTTAGTTCTGCTCTCTCGATTTTTGCTGCTATCTTTCCAAGCTTTGCCATTTTATAAGTTTATAAACCTTAACCTTTCATAGTATGTCCTTTTATGAAGATGTTTTCTGTGGTTGGATGTGAATCTGAATCTTCTATTGCTGTTTTCGTAATCCCATTTCCCATTGAGAGTCCTTGTCACTTAAGCTAGTTCTCAGCCTGCTCTCAAGGCTAGGTTGCCTGACCCAGGATCAATGTTCACTGTTATACTCTATTCAGTGTGATCAGTATGTGGAGCCAATTCTATGTAGAGTAAATTTCCCTAATCTTTCTTATGTTCTGGAAATAATAATAATTATTATTATTATTGTTATTATTATTATTAATTACTATTGAGAATGAAAGGGAAAGTATCTATAGTGAGCAGGGAAACACATTTTTAGATCATGCAGTGGCTCAGAGCAGAAAACACAGTAGAAGACAAAAGGAAATGTGACCTGGTTTGGTGATGTTTTTGTCTTCCAGAATCACACTCAGAGAAGAAGTGTTTGAATTAGATTTGGATTTTCTTGAAAGTGAAGTCAAGAGAAATATAAGCCTTATATGTTTTCAGTCACAGATAAAATGGATTTGTGATTCTATCTTTAACTTCTATGTTTTCAATTTTGAAACATCTCTCTACGAAGCCTAGAAGACATCAGACACTTGATCCTCCTGTATGTGCTAAATTTAAGAACATGTCACCATAACTAGTGTGAGCACATTAAAAAAAACACACTTGAAGAATTTGACCAACATTCTTTCACATACTGCTAACTTTTCTCTGCATACTTTCAATTTTAATGTATGCATTACTGAAGTGAATTCTATGATAACATTTTATTCAAAGTCAAATACACTCAACATGTTTCTGTAACTGAAAGAATTCATAAGCTCTTGGACATAGGTAAGACTACAATTTAGGTCGGTGGATTTTTAATATAGATCTTTACCTACCTCAACATTTCTCCAGCAAATGACCCTCAAAATGTATCTCTTAATTAATAGCTTTTCCAGGGAGATATTACTTTGTGTTTTAATAAATTAGAAAATTTTATCCCGCTGCTTTAAATATATTTAAATGAGTTTCTTTTTTGTCTTTGTATCTTAGAGACTATATGAATTACAGAAGGCAGACAGAGAGAGAGAGAGAGAGAGAGAGAGAGAGAGAGAGAGAGAGAGACTAGAATTCAACATCTCCAGGTCTCATCTTTCATGGGATATTTATTGATGCCCTATCCTCAGGGTTCCAAGCAGTAAAACAGCAGTAGCTTCACTCTTACCTCATGTTTGACACTTTATAATTATTATGCCAGTTAGTGGTTATAGCAATACAATGCTCTTTGACTATAGCACTTTTATTTATGTTAGGTGAAAGCCAAGCATATCTTAAACCCTTCATTTCACTCCTGTCCTACAGAAAGAAGGCTCTGAGCTATCCACAGTGCAAAATCTGTCCATTTCATCACTGAGACTTCTCACAGTATCAAAAGTTCCAATACCTCTAAAAGCCACCTTCAACATCTCTGACAGAAAAGGAGAACTCTAACTAATGAGAATTAAATTCAAAATTAAAGTTCCATATTTGTGAAATAAAATAAAATTGAGAAATCTTTTACATTCCAAAAGAGAGGAATCAGGGAATCACCAGAAAGAATGAGACCAAAGCAAGACCTTAACACAACAGGTAAACACTGTAGTCTGTAATGAAATGATTGACATCTGACGCATGTGGTATTTTCATATGAGTTTCAGTAGCTTGGGAAGACCTACTTCTACATCATTTCCATTCACAGCATAAACAGTCTTTCCTTTATGCTAGCTCTATTTGTTGACTGGCGACTTACATTGGTGGACATTTTGCATTCCTGGCATCTCCAGCCTCTTGGGGACTCAGTTATCACTTGGCTTGTTTCTCATATCTTTTTCTCCAGGGCTTCCAGCAGAAATTATTTCCTTGTCATAGGTCGTTCTTCTTCTGAAATGTTGTTACAAACCTTCAAGACTTAATCAGTTCTGCATGTTTGTAAAAAGGGCATCTCATAGACAATATGAAGCTTAATATGTAGCTAGGTTCTCTTGGACAGTGGCTAGAGTTGTCATTGAGTGACTAGCAGCTGAAAATAGTAAATAAATCCTGTAGAAATGGATTTTCTAGGAGATTATATATAAAAAAACAAAAATTCTCCAATGTCATTGTTTTCTCAAGGGAAAGTGTTAAATTATTTTATTCTTTGCCCTTGAGTCCTTGGCTCATTCTGACATACCCTCAAGGCATTTTGTTCATTGTCCTAAAACAGGAAACAAACTTGGTTTCTTTATAATTGCTTTAATTTCTTGAAACCACACCTTCCTTGGCAATAGGTAATATAACCTTTTTCAGGGCAAACTGCCTGTCTTGAAAGTTCTTCTGATCAATATTTTTCTTGTAAATTACTTAAACTTAAGCTAAAATTAGCCAGTTATACTTATCCTACAACACTAAATTTTCTTTGCTCATAGCAATTAGTCTGCCATTTTTATATACAGCCTACCACAGAGTTACAAGCCATGTATAAAAGACAGACAAGTTTTTCCCCCATGAGCCCAAAGAATGCTTTCTATTCTAATTCTCCAGAGAATGCCCGAGTTTATCTGAAACCTCATGTGCACAGGCTTCCCTCCCCACATCTCTCTATTCAGAGCTACCAGCAGGACAACCCGTTAAGCTCGGTTCTTCAAACTGTAGGGCTTTCTTTCTACTTTGGTGCCAGTGTTGTGTACTGATAGGTTCTTTCATTGTTATGACCAAACACCTAAGAAAAGAAAATGCTGGAGGAAGAAAGATTTATTTCAGCTTCTAGTTTTAGAAGATTCATTCCCTTCACCGTGATGGAGAAGCACAGGAGAACACTATCAGTAGCTACCCCTTTATCTTTAAACCTTAGACTTTACTTGCACTATTGTCTATGGGACAATCTTGCCCAGCTTCTGGATGGGTTTTCCTAGTTACTCCTTCCTTCCTGAAAGTGTTTCACAGGCACACACAAATATGTTCTTTCCAGTGTTCAAAATGTATCTCAGTCTGATCAAGATTATAATAAAAATTAGTGTCACAAAAATGAAGGAAATAACACAATCATTTGGATACATTTTATAAAAATTAACGTTTTCCTCGGTTACATCTATGCCCCAAACTTTACCATAGGTATTTACTTTGATTTTATTATTCTCTTAGCACTTAGTTATATTTTCAAAATATTGTTTCTTACAAGCCTTCTAGGTAAAAACGCCTAGTTATTATGGGCTTTAGACGGTCAGAAAAGGAACAATTACTATAGACTTGAATAGGTAGAAAATCTTCCTCATGGGACAGCAGACACTTGACAGGGAAGAGCTGATAGAATCTGGAGAGGTGAGGAATGATTGATTTTTAAAAGGAAAATAAATAAACTACTGTGGGTACCTCCAACATTTCATGTATGTGTTTCTGTATAATAAGGAATGACACATATCCAACATATATTATTTTATGTAAATGGTTCCTATTGACTGAGACAAATTACAGTGGTAAATGACTTCCTTAGATTCTTTTATAATTATGTCCACTTACTTTTATAGGCATTGCTCATTAATCTTGTACTTCAAGATACAAAATGAGATCAAAGAACATTTTAATGCCAAGAAGAAAGGAACATACCTTAAAAACTTTTAAGGAGCAATTAGTGAATCTGATCATAATTTGGAAAATTCAACAGTAATAGTTATTTGTTAATAAAACTTCCTTGTCTATTTTGTGCATGGAATTTACCTTTTACTGAGATCACAATTGAACTGATACATTTAAATGATTACTAGATGTTCATGTGAGCAAAACCAAGAAGAGTAACAGAGCTGTTTGGGTAGATTATTAATAAAAGCATCAGGTGACTTGGCAATATGATAAGAGGGATTAAAAGAGACACATTTGAAAGTTAAAGTACCTGAAATTACAACAACATTGTAACCGGCTTCTCAATATGTACTCCTGCTCCTCCACCACCAATTGATTAATAACTTGAGAAACCGTTTGTGAGAAGGTTCCAAGACAACAAACTGAATAGTTCCATCCCCTTGACATTCATTGTTTCAGAATATTCTTGGAATAGTGATTCTTTGGGTGGGAGAGGCAAGTAACTTCAGTCAAAAATTAACTTTAACAAGAAATTCACTGAAAAATTCTACAAAGAAAGTTTCTTTCTTGTTTTTTATTGTTGTACACAAGATAAACATTTCTAGTCTCTGATAATAGCTTTGTTTTGTAGGACCCCTCTCAGCTTCACTGGAATCTTTTACTGACTTCTGGATGAAGCAGTTCAGAAGAATAAGTCAAGCCACCTGTCCACACAGGCATGCCCTAACTTGTACTACTGTGGCTTACTTACTACTTAAGCACAGTCTTTTTCTTTTCTATTATTACTTTCAGATGAAAAGTTCTTAACCAATATAATGCCCGGATTAAAAAAGAAAACTCTCTTTCCTGAACTCTAATACTATAGACAAATGGGACAGAAGTTGTAAATCACAGAAATACTTTTACTTAAACTTAAGGAGTATGACAAATTATTTGAAATTCTCATTAAAGCTGTTCTTTAGTTTGCCTTCATAAACTTGAACTGTGTTTCACAAGTTTTGACACCATTTGGGGCAATACTTAACATAGGAGATGCCCTACAAACCACAAGTGATATTTATGAAGTTGGTCCATGGAGCGATCACACTGAATACTAAGATCCGGGCAGAAAATAAAAACTTTTCTTTATTAGACAGCAAGATAAATATGAGCAATTATTGAACTCGATCCCCTGTCATGTATTGTATATCTTCATAGGATTTTGTTTTAAGAAGATAAAAAAATGTAAATCTCATACTTGTTAGCACTTTACATATAAAAATTCATCTCACGAGTTTCTAATGCATTATGGGAAAGACAGAGTGCTGGAGGGGAAACTTCTCGATTGAATTTTCTTTCAGCACTTAATTCAATTTTATAGAAATAAATTGACTGACTATGCAAAAAATGGGAAAAATCATTGACATATAAATTGGATAAAATAAACAATCCCAAGATACTTAAACAGATTTATATAAAGAAGCATTGTGCATAACATGGCTACTTAAACAGCTCAGCTAAGCCTGTTCATCTTGGAAATTTGAGCTATGCCCTGGCTCAAATGAGTTTTTGTTTTTGCTCTAATTATTTGTTTACGCACTCTAAAATTGCCTTAATTATTTGTATTTCTTTTCTTTCTTGAAAGACAAAAAGTACTTCTGATTTTTGTGCTAAGGAATGGTGGTTATTAAAATGAAGCAATTTTATAAGATAATTGTTGTGCATATTCTAACAAATAAAACTTGCCTGGAGATCAGAGGGCAGAGCTAGACACTAGTCAACCACAGATTCCAGACAATGGTTGTGGCATATATCTTTAATCTTAGCAACTGGGAGGAGGAAGCAAGAAGATCAGACATTCAAGGATAACCTGGGCTACCTAAGATTGAACCCCAGTCTAAAAGAGAAACAGCCTAGAGGTTGTGACTCACACCTTTGCTCCCAGTACTTGGGATCTCATGCCTTTGATCCTAGTACTTGGCAGTCACAGTCCTTGAATCCCAGCTCTAGTAAGGGAGAGACAGAATCTCTGGCCCAATCAGAATTCATAGAGACAGGATCTCAGCTGCCCGTTCATTCTGAGGATTCCTAGAGGTAATAATTGACTGTGGCTGTGCCTTTGCTTATCTAATCTTTCAGCATTTACCTTGATATCTGACTCCAGGGTTATATTGTTAAAACTAGTTAGGATCCCACTTCATCCTGTCTAAGATATACTAAAATATCACCATTGGTAACTAGTCATATCAGTTACGTGGGAATGGAAAATAGAGTCCACCTTTGAACACATTTCCCCCAGTAAATTGGCTCAGTATTATTAACCAGGAAGCACACGTTGTGGCATGGAGTCACTTCCATTCCAGTGTTCTTCACATATTATCTGTGAGTTGACCCAGGTGAGTAAAGAGAAAGGCAAGACCTGGACTACTAAAATCTGATGAGAAAAGCACGTGAGAAAATAAAAGCCTTGTAGTGCAGTATGGTAAGTAATGGGAAGTGAAAATACCTAGAGAACAGAGCTGTATTGAAAAACTGAGGAAAGTTAATCCTTTGATAGAAAAAAATGAGATTCAGGAGAAACAAAAATTGGAAGAAAATTGATATTGTTTATGTTAGTATTAACAGGAGCTTGAAGCTCCTATCTGCAGTGCCAAGACAGAATACCAAAGGCGATATATTTATCGATATTAAACATACACCAAACAATAAATAAGCAAAGAAGAAAATGCAGTACATCTTATTTGATGCTGATCTTGACAAAAAGGGTGGCTGATAACACTGACTGTTACAAAGAATTAAGAAAGCATAGCAGACTGTGAGTGAGTTACGTTAATCTGTTCATTTTGGGATGGACTACATTGGTCCATGAATGAAAGCTATGTTCTAGTTCTTACAACATGAGGAAGTGTCAGAGATGGAGAGCAACATAGAGAGTACTCGAACTCAGGTTTAAAGACAGTGACTAGAGTCTAAAATGGAGTTGAAAGAGTAATGGAGAACCTGGACAGTTACAATACAAAATAATTAAGGTAGAAATATTAGTTATTTCAAATAAAAATAAAAATGAATCATAAAGGAATTCAATTTACTCTTTGATTTTTTTCTCCAGTTAAAACAATATTGACTAAGTGACACAGCCTTCAGAGAAGCATACATTTGGATGGCCTTTTAATGATTCAAGGTTTTTGTGGGTTATGGACATTTGGGATTCTTTTTCACTGTATTAACTTGAGCATGAAAATGAAGCACAGATACCTGATAAGCAATATAAATATAAAAACAGTACATTAGAACTGTTTCTAGAAAAGGCTAACACATGAGATGGCAATGAGTAAAAAGAGATTCCCCACTTGAATATGGATCATCCATGGTCAGGAAATACAGAAAAAAAACAGAGGAAGTTTGAATTATTTTGCAACTAACATTTAAAACTGGAAGGCAGATCTTCTGAATATGGGATGGGACCATCAGCTCTATGGGTTTTCAGGCATTGGACTTGTACTCAAATTATGCTACAGACTCTGATAGATCTCCAGTTTTTACATGGTTTATTGTGGCACTTTAAAGCGCTCTCTCTCTCTCTCACACACACATATCAGCAATAGAAACTGTGTCTGTTTTTTTCTTTATCTGTGAAAAACAACATATACATATTTACAGATTTAAAAACCAATGAAAGTATTCTTCCTCTATATTAAAATATGCTCATATAAATGATTATATGGACCTCATATTCCAATTTTGGAATTTCACATATTCCAAGAAATCCATACATGGTTTGGTTCATGAATTTCAGTTTAATGATCTTGTCATTGTGTACACAGATGCCTTAGGATAAAAAATAACGTACTTTAAAGATTGATGACTTATTTTTTTAGGCAAAGAAAGGTTGATATAATATCTTTACAGAAATTTCAATCCAATAAAATAATTAAGATTTTAATATTCTACTCACTTTGATTTCTTCTTTTGCAGAAAATCTCAAAATATTACAAGGAAAACTGCATATTCATTCTACTGATGTTTTAGATTCAGACACCCTATTTTTTGACTCCCTTTATATTGGCATTGTCACCTTCATTTTTGTTTTAATTTCACATATATATGAAATCCTTTGTATATCATATTTCCCAATTATTTTAATGGAAATTTAGAAAATTATATTAGAATGGATATTTTGTTTATGTTCATTTAAGCAAAACTTTACACTTAAAACAGCAATGTTACCTCACAGAAATAGAAACCACCCAAAAAAATTGAGTCAAGCAGAGATAAGGAACAGGGTGAAGAAATTAGAAATTGTTTAAGTCAGTGGATAAAAGTTATTGAGGGTGGTTTCAGGTAGTTTGACTACTTTCCTTTTAGAGGAACAAAGCAAAAAAACTGACTTAAAACATTTCAGAAAAATGTGTTCTTTTTAATAAATTTATTTGTTTAGTTTACATCTCAGCCACAGCTTTCCCTCTTCTCCTCCCACCACCCAATTCACTATTCTGTTTCTCCTTAGGAAAGGGACAGGTTTCCTGTGAGTATCAATAAAACATGACTCATCAAGGCACTGTAGCAAGATTAAGTACCTCCCTATGTATCGACATTGGGTAAAGTAACCCAGCATGAGTAATACGGTCCCAGAAGCCTATAAAGAATAGGAGAGAGCCCGTTCCCACTGCTAGGAGTCCCACAGGAGGACCAAGCCACATAACTGCAAGGTTGGTCTCATGAAGGCTCCCTGGTTGTCGGTTCAGTCCCCCTGAGCCCCCATGAGCCCAGGCTTGATGTGGGATTCTTTCTGTATGCTATGATTATGTTTTATTATGATTGGTATTTTTCTTATGTATGTCTGTGTGAGGGTTTTGAATCTCCTGGAGGTGGGGTTATAGACAGTGGTAAGTTGCTATGTGGGATCTGGGAATTGATCTTAGGACCGCTAAAAGAGAGACCAGGACTCTGAGACATTTCTCTAGCCAATTTCTTTCTTTTTTAAAGGGGTGTTTCTCTGTGTAACCCTGGGTGCTCTGGAACTCGCTCTCTAGACCAGACTGGCCTCAAACTCAGAGATCTGCCTGCCTCTGCCTCCTAAGTGCTGGAATTAAAGGCATGTGCCACCACCACTCAGCCTAGAAAAAAAAACCATTTAATTGGAAGTTTGATTACAGTTACAGATAGAGAGTTAGTACATAAACTTCATGGTTAGAAGTATAGGTATAGTCAGGTAGGCATGGTACTGGAGCAGTAGTTAAGAGCTTACATTCTGATCTGTAAGCAGCAGGTAGGAGGAGGAGAGAAAGAGGGAGGGAGGAAGGGACAGAGGGAGTGAGGGAGGAACAAATACAGATAGACACAGATTGACTGAATGTCTGAATGTTACTTTTGAAACATCAAAGCTCACTCCCTATAATGCACCTTCTCCAAAAGGGTCACATCTCCTTATCCTTCCCCCCAAACCTACACTAAATGGGGACCAAGTATTCAAACATATGTACCGGTAGGGACCCTTCATACTCAAACGACCACAGTTACTTACACTAAATGTTGGGAGTTATTTTAGAAGCCTTAGGCTATCATGATAATGCTGAAGCAGATTTCTTTTGCCTGTTCATTTAGACACTGGGTATTAAAGGCCTTCTATTGAATGTTCTTTCTTTTCATTTACCCTCTTAGTTCCTGTACTGCAGCTCTCCTAGCTCTATAAATAGACTGCATTTACATTCGTGGCAGCAATTTTATACTTTGAAAGTAATTGTTTTTAACAGAAAAGTGGCAAGAGCGCAAGGAGGCTCTTTAGAAATGCACCTCTACATGGTAAGATTAGTAACACTTCCTCAACAACAGAGGCATAGTGAGCACAGTATATAATAAGTTATAAAGGAAAAAGTAATCAAAACTTAGTGAAAATTTACAGAAAAAACTGAATAAGGCATCACCACATAATTATGGAGGGTTTCCTCCTCATTTTCCTTTCCCATTTTCTGTTCCTAACATACACTACTCATGGGTAAGCAGACTATTGCCAAAGGCCTGCTTACCCATGGGTAGTGTATGTACATTCCACAACACTGAAGTTCTGTGAAGGAGTTTGGAAGGTGCTTGCAACTCAGAAATAATTGAAATGAACAGGTTTCTTCTGCACTCAGTGAATTGATTGTGATCTTCAGGTCGTTGAGGAAAGCATAATTAACTGATTGTTAGACTATTCCTTCTGCACTAGTGTGGCTCCTGCCTCCTCCAAGCACTTTGTTCTTTGTTTAAGAAATGACTGAAAGAGAAGACTGAATTCTTTCAGGCACAGGCCAGGGATTTTTAAATTTGCTTCTTATTTACCATTTATTTATTTTTTCATTTACATATAAATTTTGAGATGTAAGTTGCCCTTGAACTCATAACCTAGCTTCAAGGCTAGGATTGCAGGTATAAGATACAACATTTAGCTACTTATGACTTTTAACTGGCATAAGTTATGAAGTTTAATATTATAATTTGATACACGCATATAATTCTGTTAAGAAAATTTTCCTTTATGTTGCCTTATTGTTTTTCTCTCTTTGTGTTAAGAAATTTCAATATTTTCTCCTCTAATTATTGTTAGATGCATAAGTTACCACTGTAGAGTGATAGGGCTTGTTTTATTGTTCTGTCTAACAGTGGATTGGCTGCCCCTGTATTTGGAAGACACTGTCTATAGTTTATGCCCCTTCTCTTGTTCATCCTAGACTCTAGAGGTTTCTCTTCCACTCTCTTCATTGATGTAACTTTTGTATATTTTAAACTATAATACTGTGCTAGAAATAGCATAAAACTGAAACACTTATTGGACAAGTGAATAAGTTAATGATTATTTCACAATTGAAGCTTTCGAACCATTTCTCAAATTAATATGAGATTTGTTTATAAAAATAATTGCTAAATTTTTAATGTATTATTTGCAAATTCATATAAATGAAAGCTGGGAGTTCTTTATGAGTGGGGAATTAGTTTTATAGGTATTGTGGTATAAATTGCATGATAATAAGAATGCAGATGGTTTGGGCTATGAAATAACTCCCTTTCTTAAGAGAAATATAGATATGCTTATAACTGCAAGTTAAATTTGAAATTCAAAAGATGTAGAAATTACATCAAGAATACCTACATATAATCTTAGGGTTTAATTACAAGTTTACCAATTTTTCTTATTTCAAATCAGAAGTGACATGTGTGTAAACTTACCTTTCCCCAACATGTATGTCTTCCATGCTCCACTCACATTTTATTTAAAAATGTGAAAAAATAATTCCAGGTGCAAGTTATTGGACATAGAGCATTGAGTTTTTGAGCTAGAGAAATTTTAGTGTTCATTTGACTGCACTTCTTCATTTTACAGATTACAAATTTGAGCAGGAGATAGAGTGGAAAATATTTCCAAGGTCAGATGACTAGTTTTGGAGCAGAACTTAATTTGATCTCAGAACTAAGATTCCTCTACTATTGGCAATCTTAGTTCTCCACACTTTAGACTGTTTGCTTGGTGATTGGACTGCACAATTTGAGGAAATAAATATGCATATAAAATAATCTGAATTGATTTTGTATGAATGAATCATATGAAAGTGATAAAATATTAGACAAAATGAGAAAGACAGGATTTGTGATCAACTGAAAATGTTTAATGCCCCAGTATTTGGGGAACCAATGGAATTTGTTTAAATAAATATTGCAACCAGATATTAGATGTAATCCAAATTATTAATACATTAAAATCTGTTTAGTGATTAAACTGCTTTTATATTTTTCTTCAGAAAATCTTTGGGAAAAATGACAATGTGTTTGAAATTAATTATTTTTAACACCTTGTTTTTAAAATTTCCTACTTCAAATATTTTTATTATGTATACAAAATGATTTAATCAACTATGTCTTTTTCCTGGTGCTTCATTTTGGTTTCTAACTTTTATTCTTTTTCTCAAAGCATTTTTGTTTTAGTCCTGCTTACTATGAAGAAGAAAAACAAGAAGTTCATCAACTTCCTGAAGTATTTTAAATATTCAGTAGGGAAAGTAGCCTTATGCCTAGAAATATTGCCATCTTTTTTTGCATAAAGGAGACAATGTGATCGCTAAATGTTAATCAATACTAGGAAACTGAAAATATCTCACAACTCATATGGGTACTCCAGTTTAATTCTGTGTTTGTGTGCTCAGGTGGTGATTAAAGGTTAGCCAATGATGGAAACTATTCCATTTCTGTGTCTTCTATTTTATAATGATTAAATGGAGACACATTCCCCCTGCAATTATAAAATCTCTGTATTACAACATTTGGGTACTCTGGTTACAGCCTTTGTAATTGACAGCTACACATTGGATATAGACATTCACTCTTGAAACAGTTGCTAAAGATGATTCATAGGTGTAAAATTACTGATGGAAAAAGACTCATATACAAGTATAAACATTATATTGTTGTGAAATATATGATTTGTACAATAATTTAAGGAATTCTCAAATTTACCCACAGGTGGATTTTCACTATAGGTTCTTGCCAGGGATCATTTTCCCCTGAACACTTTCCATCTCTCTGAGATCTCTGTGTACAAAGCATTCTAAGAAAGAAGTATATTGGTTTATTCATTTTTGCAGATTTATTGCCAATCTGCAGATGCAAAGGAAATAACATCAGGCTATTGCTATTAAATTTTTAAAAATACTACCCATGCAGTAAGATTTCCTGACCTTGCAGGCTAATAAAATGTTTTAATGTTATCAGAATCAGCAGAGCATGTGGGTGGATAAGTCACTGAGCTAATTAGTCAGTCCTTTCCCAAGGGCCATGTATGACTTAGTGGAGTGTGTTTAGCATCACAAGTAAATCAACATGGTTGCACAGGGAAGCATCATTTCTCAGTCATTTCCGTAACTCCGCCACCTTGACTTTCCAATAAAATCCTCCAAGTTTATGATTCCTAGAGCTTGTAAAAAGAACGTGTTGGGAAGGAAAATTGATGTCACGCATAATCATATGATAACTGTAACACACTAGCTCTGAGTCAGGATGTATTCCATTCCAGGGTAACTGAAATAAACATGCAAATATGCAAGATTGGGTGCATAAATGAACAATGGTGAGTAAGTCACTTTTATTACAGTTGACCTGATGCCATTACTCTGGCATTTTTGCCACTTTATTTTCCCTTGCTACTTTCGGATGTGAGTAGAATGAAATGAAATACCAGGATGGATCTATAGCTTGGGCTGTGTCTCAGGCTGGCATCACATGGGAGCAGCAAAGAGAACTTGCATATTTGTTCCTGTGCATCTTCCAAAGTGCAGGAAAGAAGCACTATTAATAGGACAATTAACTCACTTCCTGCATGGCTGGACCATTTTAATTTTAGCTTTTTGTCGTAGATTTTACAATATATTTTACAAATATTTCTACTCTGGATGCCAAATAAACATAAGAGGTATGCCAGAAATAAACTACTATGCTTATTTAATTATATAAATACAAAGTGACACACTATAGAAAGAAACAAAAATAGTAGATCTAGAAGACAAACTTGATAGCATCAAGACCTAGAATACCTAACTGCCAAGTGTATTGAATTGATGTCTTCATGAAGATTTTGACAGTGATCAAGGGACTGAAAACCTGAAAGTTAAAAAAAGATAAAAGAACAGTTTCTCATGATGCTTTGTTTTCCCTCTTTCAACCTTTATATTAACAAACACAAACAAGCAAACAGCAAACATCAGAAAGCACAAGTTTTTTTCATCCCCAAATTTATTATCTTCGCTCCATTCTTTCTATCCTGTTTTTATCTCTCCATTCAACTGTAAATATCAGAAAAGAAAAAAACAACCTTCACTTTCTTAACAACTGTTCCCTTTGTAAACATTTGCAATCTGGCTTCTGCTTCTCAGAACACTGAAACTGTTCTCTTGACAGTAGCCAATGACTAGTCGTAACTCCAGCACTTAGTTCTCTCAAACTCCTCCGTCCTCTTTAGACCCTCAGCAGCATTTAGGAATCTTAAGATCTTTATTGACTTCATCTGTCTCCTGCTTGGATTTAAATAATGTTGCCAGCCCAGAAAGAGCTTTTTTTTNTTTTAGTCTCCAGTGTAACTCAGTACTCTTTAACTCTTTCAGTGAGGCCTTAAGTTTCTTTCCTCAAATCTCTTTCCTATTTGTCATCTTGTAGACACTGAATGTGTTCAAATTCCTTACTGGTTGCTTCAGATGTCTCTCCTCTCACTCGAGTTTTTCTCTTCAGCAACTACTTCCTGTTTCCAGTCTTCTCCTTTAAAAACACTGCAATGAATACTATCCCACCAGTTATATCACAGTATCAAAATTAAAGCAAATCAATATATGTTGGTCCACAACTGTATCTCAAGACACAGTACTCTGAAGTCCAAGAATTGTGAGTTTGATGCAACCCTGAACAGCCCTGTGTTAGACAGGGAGACCTTGTATCTGAAAACTACACGTAAGTCTGTATGTGAGTGTACACACACAAAGTAACTTAAAACAGAAGTGTACATTTGATCTTCTTTCCTTTTCCCTCTCTTCCATGCTCCTTTCTTGTCTCGGTAATAGAACCTAGGGGCTTGCACAAGGCAAGAAAACATTCTACTGATGAACTACAATGCCATCCCTCAACCATTTCTTTTGGATTCTGTTTCCATTCATTTATGTTTTCTTTTTCCCTCCCTACCTCCTTCCCTCAATCTCTCTCTGTCCCTCCCTCCAACCCCCTTTCCTTCTCTCTCTTTCTTCTCTTCCCCCATCTCTTCCATTTTCAGTGTTTCCTTTGTATATCAGATCTTAAAGTACTAAACAGCTCAATTGCCAAAGTTTTCCTGCAGGGAGACAGCATTTTCCCATTTTTATTGAAAATGAATTTTCCCTACTCACAATATATCCTGTTCACATTTACCCTCCTCTATTTTTCTCAGTCCCTATTCACCTTGCCTCTATCTGTATCCATTCACTTTTTGCCTTTCATTAGAAACCAAAATGCTTCCAACCAAACATAATAAAATAAAATAAGATAAAACAAAAACTAGCATATTGGAATAGGACAAAAAAAAATAAAGAGACACAAATAGCTGAAGAGTAGGTGCAAGAATCAGAGACCCACTCATTTGTACAATAGGCATCCCATAAAAATTGGAAGCCATATTATATACTCAAAAGACCAGATTCCTATGTGTGCAGGCCCTGTTCATGCTGCCAGAGTCTCTGTGAATTCGTATGAACTTTTATCATGTTGACTTAGAGGGCCTTGTTTCCTTGGTGTCCTCCATTTCCTCTGTCTCTTAAATAATTTCAATATACTCTTCCACAGATATCCCTGAGCCCCAAGGTGAGGTGTTTAATGGAGACATCCCATAAAGAGTTGAGTATTACAAATAAAGAGTTAAGTGTTACAAAGTGCCCCCCCTCTTTCTAATGTTTGTTTTTGAGTCTCTATACTTGTTCCCACCTGCTTCAGGAGGAAGTTTCTCTTACAATAGCAGAGCACTGATCTATGACTATAGCAGAGTGTCATTAGGAGTCATTTTATTGCTACATTCTTTTAGTAGAACGGTAGGATTTGGTTTAGCCTAAGTCCCTGAGCTATCTAGTCCTATGTTCTTGGTATCCCAAGCAGTGTTGAGTTTTATCTTGAAGACATATCAGATATTGATTGATTACTCTCATAAGCTTTGTATTATCGCTGCCTTAGTATCTTCTGCATGCATGACACAATTGTAGAGTAAAGGGTTTTGAGCTAGGCTGGTGTTTACATTTTTTCTTTTGGTACTATGCAGAATACCTTCCTGCACTAAAGAAGGTAGAATGTAGAAGTAAAGGTTCTATGCAGTCACCAGCTTGACTTCTTTTTTATTATATTTTATAAAACTATCTTTTCTCATTTTACATATCAACCCTAGTTTCCACTCCCTACCCTCCTCCTTCCCCATATCCAAACCCCATCCACTCCTAAGAGAGGATAAGGAATCAGTTTGACTTTAGTGTGTTTAAGAGCTGTGTAGCAGTGGGGCATAGCCTGTGAGACAACATTTGTATTTTTATGGTATTTTCTGATCAGTATGAGGTCAATTAGGTGAAATCAAATACTTGGAACACAGTCTGCTTCCTGGCAATGGATTAGTGTGACTTTGCCCCCACTTTCTCCTCATCTCTTCCTACTTTCATTCTCTCTTCTCTCTTGCTATTTCTACTGTTCCTGGTGAGGTGGGCAAGCATACTATCACTTTGATTGGTCCATATTTTCAGTACTATACAATATTTCATCTAATTTGTTGTTTAAGACACAAGATTATGAACATCACATCATGATACAGACGTACAACTATATAAGTTTCAGAGTCCAGAGTTCATTTTATAATGAAAATGTGCAGCTTCATTTTAAATAAGCAGAAAAATAGGCAGTCAGTATTTTTCACCTGTCATGCCCTAATCACATTCTAAAATCCAATAACAAGTGCACCATTAAAGAAAACCTCATTGATCACTTGTTAATACTGTAAGATAAATTTTCTTCAGAATTAGGAAACAGGAGGCAAATATTTCGCTGTGAACTTAGCTCAACTTTCCTTTTAGTTGTGGAGAGTTTTTAAATGTTCTGTGTAGCATGAATAATAAAAAAACTTACAGACAGAAGTTGGAGTTCACCCTGATGGTCAGAAAAGAAAAACAGTCAGTCACTGGCTTTTACTTCTACCTCAGAATGAGACTGAGCCTGAGAGTTGTCTCCTCCCATTTTATAATTCTCTCTAGTTCTGGGATGAAGGCTGTTCACCACTACTGCCTGGTTACTACTGTAAGCTAGTGCGGCTACTGTGATTAAAGGGGTGTGTCCTTGTTGCCTGGTCTGTAAGACTGACCAGTGTGTGTGGCTGTTTTACTACTTTTCTGATCCTTAGGCAAGTGCTATTTATTAAAAAAAAAAACAAGACAAAACAAAACAAAAAAACAAATGAAATGCCACTACAGTTCTGATAAACAAAAATCATTGAAAATAGATAAGTATCTATGGGTGTGTAGAACAATGTGCCTGGAAATCTAAGTTTGTTAATTGATACATATCTGGAAGAAAAACAAACCATTGTTTTTCATATGGGTGGTGTATATATGTGTGTGTGTGTGTGTGTGTGTGTAAACTGAATTCTTTCATCTGGGTATTTGCTATATATATATGATATATAGTATAATATATGATAATTATACAAAATAATTATCATATATCATATAATTATATTAAAATATAAATAATTTTAATATATATTATAACTATATATAACTGGAAAGCTGGTGATTGTTCTGAAAATTCTAAACAGTAACAATGCTGGTGTTGAGTGTGTTCTCTGGCAATCATGTAAAATGTTTAAAAGCCAAAAAATAAGCAAGCAAGCAAGCAAACAAACAAAACCCTCACAAAAACCAAAAACAACAGACGTTTTCATTTGAATGAGAAGGCAAGATAAGGTCAATATCATAACATGATAATCAGACCTGAAGACATTCTTCCTATTCACTTGAAGATCATTTGACTAGATGTCCATCAACTTGTATGAGGATGCTTATATTATAGCAGCAATCTACTTTACTCAGGGTAGACTATCAATTCAATCCAAATGTTTTTCTCTTTCAGGTATACCCTCAGACAAATATAGAACAGTATTTGGTGAAATATCTGGGTGCTTTGTCATGTGGTCACCTTAAAATCTAAACATAACCACTGCAATTGCATTTAGCTTTCAAAGTAGCCAATAAGGGTCCTGGAGTCACCCTGGGCACTTGAATTGGGACAACAGAAGCCATCACAATGCTTCAATGCTTTTCAGCTTTCTTACTGTGTTGTATTTGAGTTTCCTGCTCTAAAAGATTTTAGAGTTCTTAGCAATTAACCACATTTTGGCTACGTAATCTCCCTTATATAAAAAGTCACATAATTAGTAAAGATTTAAGGTCAATTTAGAATTTTTAGAAAACTTAAAACTTATGATAAAAATAATTATACAGATTTGCATACCACTGTAGAATTGTAAATTGTAAAGTTCAATTAATTTGTATATTTTGTCTTCAGTGTTTTGAAAATATGAGAGCATGAACTCAACAATTCAGGTTTTTAATTTCACAGAACACTCTTTTGGCAAAATAAATAGAGACAGTTTTATGTTGTCTGTACTTTTCCCTTTCAAGATCACCATTCTTCAATTTATTATTATTGCATACCTGGATCTTGTTATAGAATTTTATCACTGTAATTGAATAAATAATGAGTGCAATAAATATTAGTAAGTGCACACTTAGCACTAAGCACTATGAAAAACTAGTTCTTTGTAATCCTTTTAAAGTTTATTGAATTTTACCTACACATCACATAAACTTACTGTCTTTCTTGAAACCTACTTCCTAAGAGCAAATTCTTCGTTATCTTCTAAAGGAAAGCGCAGACTCTAGGGAAAGTTTTAACCTGTACATATAGCGTTAGTTTTCCTTCTCATGATTCTCTAACTAGTCTATCAATAGCCTTTTAAATCAATTGGACAGGATCCAGTTCTGAACTTAGTACACCATGGGAGAGTTTATTTAAAGGATTTCTTAATGCCATCTCTGCTTGCATATCCAAGCTTCTTAAAAATTTGCCTATTTTTATACGATCAGAACTACTTATAATATATGAAACTCTCCTATTTGCAGTAAGGAATCACTAAGGTCATGGGAAAGACTCCTGTTTCCATTATTTTAGACATACTTCAATGTTTTTAACAATCCCATTTTACATCCCTAATCATCATGTATTTACTGCATTTCTTTTGTGATCTGCATATACATTCTTCTAAGACTTGAAAATGCACTTGACAATGCTATAGAGAATGGACTGACGAACACATATTTTCTATTTCACTCTCAGGTGTCTAATCAAATGTAAGGAGGTGCAATGATATCATAAGAAAACAAGAGGACTGACAAGTAGTGAAGCTACATCTTGTTAGTCTAATTTGAAAATTTAAAGCATCATTTTCTTTTTTCTATCAAAATAATATTGTTTAGAAATAAAATATATTTATGACTTTATGCCAAAAAAAGAAAGAAAAAGAACAAGTTTTGCTTCCAAAGTAAACTTCAGAAAAGAACCATGAAGACTCTCTGAAAAGTGAGACAGGAAAACCCTCAGTATTTTAAGGAATAGCAGAGATGCTAACATATTTGTAATGGTATGAGCTGTTGCAGAATTGAAAAAAATAACATAAGTTTGGAGAAATAATGCTGGCCCAGATCACATAATGCTTTGTACACAATTAGAAAGACATCGGCTTCCACTGAAACTTTAAAGGTAGTGTCTTGTGCAGACTAGCAACATATATGCCCAAATTTTATAAAGTTATCCTAGCTGCTGCACTGAGACCAGAATAGAGTAGAAGGGACTAGAAACAAAGAAACAAAGTACATATTTTTGATTGGTAGCTTGGATGAAGTCACCTTATTGAGAAGTGAATTCATTCAGTATTCTCAGTGTGGAAAAAATAATAATTTTAGATTTGTAGATTAGACAATGGATGAGTAAATAAAGTTGAACATAAACAAAAGAAACATAAGAAATTTTCTAAAAAGTGGTAACACCAGAAGCTCTCTGATAAACATGGTAAATCTGAAATTCTGTCATTAAGTGGAAATATAATATGCAGTTGACCACAGGAGACAACAATTTCAGGAGAGTTACATTAAAGAGTTGTCAGTTTATAAACGATGCTTATAGTAATGATACTTAATGAAGTATCAAAAGAACGGTGAATATGTAAAAGATCAGAGGCCCAATAATGAAGTCATGCCTCCTTCACGGGGTGAGCATGTTGGAACATGAGGAATTGTGGTACAATATTCTGCAGAGAGAAAATCATGAGCATTGCCTGGGGGCACACTGAAGAAAACTAACAATATTACTTTGCTCAAGAGTAAATAATTATCAATGCTTACTAGTTTTAGCAATGTAGAAATTATTCTTGACTGAAAAATGACAGTCAATGGAATGATAGGGTACTTGAGTCATGGTGTAGTTTAAAAGAAAAAAGTCATTGGCATAAAAGTATTGAAAACTCTTGAATTTGAGGATTATTTTTGCTTGTAAAGGAGACACAGAAAGAGTACCTAAAGAGAATTTATTAGAGAGAAGAGAAATTGTATTTTCCTGGAATGGCTGTAGGAGGAAGTTTTAGTACTGTTTATAGCTATAGAAAAGAATTGCTTACTAATCTTAATGTCATCTAGAAAGTTATTTAGACAGTAAAATTTTATCCTTATAAGAGGCACTTGGAGTATACAAAAAGGCTAGTAGTCCTACATGGGGCTGAGAGCATGGGAAACACTGTACAGGCTACTTCAGGGAGTGTTGAACTTAAATATGAGGTAGATTTCATCTGCTTTGGATTTATACTGTCATTTTCTAAGTACTTTTATGTATCATCTTGTTTTGCATCCAGGCAATAAGTGGAAATTATAGTACCCCCAAATCAATGAAAGATACTGCTTAAACTAGAGTTTTAGGTGCTGGCCTGATTTCTTTGGCAAGTTTTCTTTTCACATATTAAACCAATGTCATAACACTAAGGTCTTCAGCTTCTTGTTCTGAAGGTAAGATAGAAAGTCCAGGAAAATCATTAGTCCTTTTTAAAAGTTTTTTTCCCATCAAAAATACATGAAAGAAGTTAAGTGAGAAATGTAGAAAACATATGCATAGTAAAATAAAGTATAATGCAGTTTCATTTAAAACAATGGCATTATAAATATAAGAGTTATATGAGACTTTTGTAACATTGTAATGGCAGATTAAAATTAGATTGATTGAGTTTAATAATTTGACAGGGATTTAATTACAGCATGAACTCTCTGCTATTTCTTGTACATAGCAAAGGTCCTATTCTTCCCAAACAGATTTTTAATTAATACAGGATTATCATGTATAATATATAAGAAGATTATCAATTTTCCAAGGAATCAGAATACAGCAGAATGTTCTTATACGAAATTAAATCAAGCACAACTTAATCACTGAAATGACCCCAAGGTTTACTATAAGTACTTTTATATATGTAAAGTAGATCCAGTCACTGTAAAATGTGACTTAAACAAATAGGTACAAACAAGGTTAATGTCTGTATTATAATTTAAGTATGGGAGTAGGGGAGCAAGAGGATTAAAGTTCAGAATAAGGAGTTCTATGGATATGGAATTTATTGGTTGTCACAAAATTACCTGTTCATTTAGTCATGCTGCCTTTGCACAAAACATGAAACAGGCTTGGTATTGTGTTACAGGAAGTGTGATAAGTACAAATTTCAGTCATGGAACTCCCTTTATGAAGTTGGCAGTGAAATTTTAGGTAGATCTGGAACATGTGAACAGAAAACAGCTTTCAGAAGTAAGCTTTAGGGGAGGTAATTTATGAGAAAACTCACATTTCTGAGAGTGAAGTCCAGAGATTTCTTAGAACTGTATCATTAAGGCATATGGCAGCATATTTAATGGTAAAAGAGATAAATAGGTATTTCCAAATAAATAAAGTATTACTCATGTCTAGTGAGACTGCCTAAAGGAATGGGAAATGTCTCCTGCCAAAGGTCCTGCTGAAGACCTAGAAAACATTAGAAGACCAAGATCAGGCTACTTTCTTCCCCAAAGTACAGTTTTATATACTACTTTGCTTTCATTTGTAATGACCCCTAGAAATTGAAGTACATCTGAAAAATTCATTAATATTCATACATTGATTTCATGTGTCAATAAACAAAATGTGTGCACAATAGGATTTAAGCAATTATTTATTAATCAGTAATGATGAGATATGAGTCCTTCAGTATCCACCAAGGACATAGAAGCCCTGAGGCTGCTTGTTTCTTGCTGTCATTGTTAGTGGATTGTGCTTAGCTCAAAATATTTCATATAAAGATATGATACCACTTATGAGAGGTCTGAGGGTGTATAAGGGACACACTAATGTATGAACTGATGCTAACTACAAGATGGTCCTCCTGAAGGCTCAGACTATAACGTTCTGAAATTAGTATAAAGGAAAATCTGCAAAGCAGCATCCCAGAAGTCTGAGGAGTAGAAACTGCTCACTCAGAGACTAGTGTCTCTGATGCAGCGCCATGAGCTTGGTTCTGAAAAGTGTTGGGAAAAGAGCAAACTGAAATAAGTCACTGCTGCTACTGAAATGAATAGTCACTATCAGATGAAAAAGTGTCACTGTAGTGACACTGTGAGCAGCTGGGAAGCAAAAGCAGGAACAGGAAGCTAAGAGGAAAGAATATCTGTCTCTTTTCCCCTCATCATGTCAAGTGCTATTCTTATTCTGCATGGTAGAGAGTCAGCAGTCAGGTGAACACAGCAGAAATAGATCAGCAAGCTGTAGACCTAGTAGCTCAATGCAGAACACAGAAGACAGTCTATGAATCCAGAGTAATCATAGTAACTGGGACTTAATTTACAACGGACTCTCCAGCAACCAATGCATTTGAACACAAGTTTTCATTAGTATAAAAAACTTGAGTTGCCACATGAAAGTTAAATTCTGACTAAGATTTACTTTTGCCCCACAGAATTGGATGTTGATTCCTCAGGCAATACATTTGCACTTTTAAGACTTGTCTGTCAAAAGTACGAGAGAATATTTTTGACTATTGTTGCAATGTCCTCCAAAATAGGAACTCAGCTGAGTGGGTGGGTCATCCTTTGTAGTCATTTTATGTCTCTCTACATTTTTAGACGTGGTTGATATTTATTTAACTTTTTCTTTGTGGAGATTTTGCTTTAATTATGCAAGTATATAAGAGCATAGTCTATAAATATTTATCATGAACTCTCATTGTTTTTAACTCTTTTCCTTACTCATACCACTAAGAGAATACTGTTTTGCTCTGATCCTAAAGTGGCCTTATTTTAGGGTTATCCTTTTACAATTTTCTCAATTATCAATCAACAATTAAATTGAAAAGATGTTCTATGAGCCTCTGGTTGTCTCCACCAAAATCAAAGAGAGCCTGAGATTAGAACTGCTGTGAGATAAAGTTCTGGAACCTTTAAAAAAACTAAAGAAATCAGACCACTCAAAGAAGTCAGTCAACAATGAAATAACATCTATAGAAAATTATTTATTTTACTTTATTAATAGCAGTGCTAAATTGTTCAGTTGGGCCTCTTGTCAAAAGAAAGCTTTTGTGTCTTAAGGGAAAAAAGGTAGGCAGAAAATTTGATCAGGCAGAACAAGAAGAAATGGGATTTTGTAAAATAAGTAGAACTTAATTGTACCAATTGCTAGTGTTGTTTTCCCTCAAATGTTTTAAGGCAATTCTTCCTATGCCTCATTGCATAATACCAGTGTTACTTATAGATCTCATCTAGAATATTCATTTCTCAACACTCTCTGAACTAGTCCTTGAGATGAAGCAATGCATTTAATTAGCTCCCATAGTTTTCTGAAAAATGTTATGGTCTTATAATTATCTGATGTAAGTTTTTTAATCCTTTCTCTGAGATCATTTATGCACTGGGAAAATTTTAGATTTAAATTGAAGTGTATACCTATGAGAAATTGAATTGTAATATAGGTTTATGATGTAGAAGATAAGCAAATCATCGTATTACTAGTTTAAAAGTAGTTGTCATCGAATATGCCTGTGGATAGTTATTATTTTCAGATTACATAAAGAAAGGTCGGGATGACATTTTTAATATAATTAATTAGTAAACATTTTCAGTTTAGCTTAAATAGATGAAACATCATGAGACATTAATGTTTTAATCTAAGATTTAAAAACTGAGTCAGAATAAATTATTTAAATATTCTTTTTTTCATTTTTTATTTTATTACTATTATTATTAAAAAATTTCCACCTCCTCCCCTCCTCCCAATTCC
>LOJH01008911.1:0-14061 GCA_001685095.1 Ellobius talpinus
GGGAGACAGGGAGGGAGGGACAGGCAGAGGGAGGGAGTAGAGGAAGGAAAAAAAATGATCCTTGTACTGACACAGGGAAAGAGAATGTAGGAGAGTGACATCCAGGCCCCGCCTCCCCCTCCGGCCACGTGCAAAGACTTGAAAGGAAAGAGGGAGACGGCAAGCCTGCTGGGTAATGTAGTTCGCCTTTCTTTCCTGGGATGGCGGGCCCTGGAGAGCTGGGAATCGAGGGAACGCCAGGGATGCCGCCTGAAATGCCTGGACAGACCAATGTTTTTACACTGACATAGCCCTCCAACGACCTCTTGCTCTAGCGGGGCACTCTATGGTGGGGGACAGAACTGAGGGTGAAGGCACCGTCCGGCTTGCAGAGAAACACTTTATCTTAAAATCAGGCAGGCTGTAAGGATGAAGACTTCCGCGCTTAAAGTGTAAAGTCTGTCCTAATGGCAGATAAGAGAAAATGTAGTGTATGCACTGGGTGAGATGTTGTGGGGGGAGACAAGTGGCGTTATTAACGCGGCACTAAGTGCCACCGTAGGTTATTGAGATTCATATGTTATAATTAACGTTTATGCATCGCTGTGGCAGGGGCGGGATGCTGTAATTAGATATGCACTTTGCGACCAATTAATTTTTCCATTGGCCATGCTAAAAAGCTGGCTGAAAGAATTCGATGCAGTGGATAATGCGTTCATCACTTGGCCAGATCGCCACTGTTTTGGTTAAAACTGAGGTTAGCCCAGAGGCCTCCAGGAAGGATATAAGATGCTTTATGTCTCACCAAGCGGTGGAGTCCGGTGCACATTGGAGGTGTTGGAACGGACTTGCTACAGAAATTCTTTGTGCGATTAATTCGTAAAACATCCAATGAGCATATCCGGGCATGGAGGGACTAGGAAGCCCCTCAGTCTGTGCCCTCCAGGAGCTCAAACGTATGGGAGGGCCACAGTCTGTGAAAGAATAGTGAACACTTAGTACAGGGACAAACACAAAGCACCATGTTACCTCTGGAGGAGCAGCCAACCAGGATACGTGTGGAAAGGCTTCCTGAGGGGTGGTATTTGCATGAAGAGTTAATAAGATTTTTAACAAGGGGCAGACATCTGTTATGGCTATGGCAGGTTCTAGGTTCAGGAGAAGAGAGCTAATTCTGCAACCCCCAGCTATTTAGCTGAACAGGGGGCAGGTTGTTGGAGGGAAAGGCATTGTGGAAAAGGAGGGATGGCTAGAGGGTGAGCCTAGAGGGCAGAAGGAGCCTGGGGCTGCTTGCTTGAAGAGGCCAGGCTTGGAGAGGACCTGGAGTGATGGACAGGATTTTGTTTTGTAGTAAGCTTTGAGCACTAAACAAACCAGGCCATGGGCTGAAAGCAAAACAGAATACATGTTCACATCCTGTGGAGAGCCCCTTTGATTCTTGAACCAAAACCAAAGAGCTCAGTGGGTCTCTCTCTCTCATACATAGAGAGAGAGAGAGAGAGAGAGAGAGAGAGAGAGAGAACAAGCTGCAATGCAGGCTCAGAGACCTTGCCCATCATCTACAACCAACAATTGGTACAAGGCAGAATGTGTGCTGTATGCCAGCTATCTGGGTGCCAGGCACAGGTCTTCCCCCCTGGCAACATGCTCTCTCCATTACCAAAGGAACACAAGTGCACCTGACTTCTTAGCCGTATACCTCATTGGCTCGGAAGTAAGTTATTTTTATGCTCTAACATCTGGATGGTTTCCTGGGTTGACAAACTATTAACTAATAGTACCAGATAGGCTTCCAGCAAATTCCCATTTCTTCACCTTGCTCTCAGGGCTGGGTTTTGCATATCAAGTGATAGGCTCGCCACCTGTGAAGCAACTGAGAATGAGTTGTCTGGTCTTGTCTTCACCCTGGCTCTAAGCCTCCTCACCTTTCAGAGGTGAGGAGAGGCTGAACAATCTGTAGAATATAAAACATCCTTACAGAGCACTTGTGGGGGCACTAGGTTTTGGCATGCCTAAGCACAACAGAGGGAACTCTTTGAGTCAGCCTGATCCCTGAGTTCAAATATTGGCTTGATCCCTCATGGCTGTGACCATGGGCAGCTAACTTAACCTCCAAGTAGGGTGACCTTGAGGAACTCATTCAACCGCCTTAGCCTTATGGAAACTAGTGGTGATCCGGTTTTTATGTGGGTCTGTCCTGTGGACTGTGGGCAGTGTGGTTGAGTTCCTTTCCTGTACCAAGATCTTTCTGGTCTGTGGAGATGACTGTGTATTTTTCTTTCTGTAATTATAAGTCAGCAGAGCTGACGTAGTGGGAAGGAATCCTTCATCCTTCATCCTAATATGGGAAATAAGTTCTTTTGTCTTCAAGGAACCTTGGCCCATTTTTGCTCTTTCCCCATCAGCTGGCTGATGTCTATGTTCTCTCTGTTCCTGAAGACATCACACCGAGTCTCCTTGCCCAAGGCTGGCTCCAGTCGGAGAGTGGATAATGCCATGAGACTTTGCATAGGTGTCCATCAAACTACTTCCTGGTTCCCATATTCTGAGATCCTAGATCTCTGCTCTTTCCCAGGCTACTAGACTGTCACTACCCTTCCTCGGACCTTCTAGTCACTCTCTCATCCCACATACATATTTGTGTTTTCCTGATGAGGATTCTCTTCAGTAGCCTCTGGTGACAGGCCTTGCTGCTTTAGGATGGAGGCCTTGTGTATCCTGCTGATAGAAGGCCTGGGCTTGCTTGGTTGCATCAGGACCTTCCTTCCCAGCCTTGTGGTTGATCAAGCATCCACTTACAAGCTGAAGTCAGAAAAGTGGCTGAATGTAGACTCCTAGGAAAAAGACAGTGGTGTTGAGTAACTGCAGGAGGGAGGGGTTTTTCATTTGTTTTGTTTTGTCTGTTGTCTCAACATATTCTATAAATGAAAACCTAGCATCTTTCTGGTTCAAGAAGTCCAAAAAGCTTCTAATCTATGCTTGTCCAAGATACTGGTAAAAGAAATACACATCTCTGTCCCCCCAATCCTTCTCTCAGTTTTCTCCACAGCTTTTCTGAGTGAAAAGCTCGGCTTTTTTCCCAGCAGGCTTCACATTTATGTATTTGTCTATTCACTTCTTTTGCAGTGCAGGAACCCAGGACTTTTCATACATGCTAAGCAAGCACATTACCACGGATCTTTTCCTTCAGCCTCCTCACACTGTCTGAAGGGTTATTGAGAAAGCCAGAAAGACTGGTGGAGAGAAGCTGGCTGCCTTCAGGAGCTGCTTTATATCCAGGAGACAGTAGAAAAGAATGAAGTTCCCTACTGTGTAAGGTGACTTTTGGTGAACTAAGGATCCAGGAGGTGCAATGGTCAGAAAAGGCTTTGGAGAGGAAAATGGATCCACAACTACATGAATTTTCTCACTGGGAGGAAGTCATCAGAAGCCCAAATCAATGGGGATGTGATACTGGCCTGGGAACTCTGCAAAAGTCATGACATTTGACAGGAATTGGAATGACTTCATTGTCTATCGTGGTGACTGCTCACCTGACAGAAGGTAGGTAGATGCTCTTCTGGTGTCTGTCCTGTGGTATGGTGGTGTTGCGCTACAGAGATACTGGCTTGATAGACCTAGGTTGAATTTCACTCCTGTCTCGTCTCATCTTCCATTACACTACCCTGAAGACCATTGCCTGGAAGGAAGATGTGAATCGATCCAGAGGCGGCCATCAGTGAAGAAGAAAGGGATATGGGCAAAGAACTGTGAACTTGAGAGAAGCCAAAGTGAAGTAAGAGGCAAATCAAGGAATGTTCATTGAAAGCATGCTATGCAGAAGTCATGACAAGGTACCTGTGGGGTTTGGGGTATCACCTGACCCTATCTCGTTGTGTGACATTGCCTCTTTCTGGGCCTCAGTTCCTACATCTGTAAGACGAGATCACCAGGTCTGATCTCTGAGATTGTCTCCCTTCAAGAAGTTTGTAATCTTTTTGGCCAAAGGAGCTATGGAATTAAATGTCCAAGAGGCTGAATTTTCAACCTGGAAAATTTCCAACCTGCAGGAAGAGCTCATCATTCTCTTTATAGAAAGCCCTAGAGCCCAAACAGGCCCATAAAGCAGGCAGCCCTTGCCTCGCAAGAGTCAAGGAGGACATTGAGAGGCCTGTGTATCAGCAGGCGTTTCTCAAGACCCTTAGATCTCAGGTCAGTGATGTGAACATCCATTCTTGACCTTGATGAGGGCTTGGGGGAAAACTGACCACACTCTCCGCCACACTCAAAAGAAAGGGAATCATTGTCTCCCTGGAAGGGGTAGCCAAGGCTAATTAAACCAGAGCTGCATACCTGATCCAAGGCTCCATTGGCTAGGTTGACTGGGCTCCATCGAATTGAGTCAATCCAATTTTAATTTCTTCTTGCAAGAATCTGTAGGAAGAGACTGAAAAACTTCTACCCACTGTTAATAGCTCCTTAAGTCAAAGCCTGTGGCCAAGGTGGGCAGGCCCAAGATAAGGAAGCCAAAGAAATGCCTAGAGAGGGAAAAACATGGGAGAAGAGGAGGGAGAGAGGATGGAAGGCAGCTGCTTAGAAAGTTCTCAATCACTGGCCGCCTTGCTGTGCCCCTCATGGCTCTCTGGTCTCTGGCTTCTCATTGTCATCTCCTTTGCTTTGTGCTAGGTTAAGTGGGTTTTGGATCTTTAGTTCAAAGACCTTAGAGTGCAGAAAGGAGTTAACCTCCCTAGCTGACTATCTCTTCTCCCCAAAATGCCTTCTTACTTCAAATCCCAGATGTCCCTCCCTTCAACTGGTTTGTAAATCCTGTCTGCTAAAGTCTTATTCTGAACTGTCTGTAAAATAATTTGGCCTTGAACCTTCCACACCTCTAAATAATTTTCAAAGAACAATAGCTAAGTTATCAATTAAACTATGAAAAGAAAGTGAAACTGGATATGTGAAGGAAATACTGTGAGTTCCATAGCAGGTAGGGAGCTGGCGGTCTGCGGGAGCTGTGGATCTCAGGGCTAGGGAGCTTGGACTCATCCCACATCTCCAAACGTCAGGTAGCACCTCTCAATGTCCACCAAACACTCACCCAGCTACAGGAAGCTATGGGTGTATCGTCCATCCTTACTGGTGTACTTGGAGTAAGGTTTCTTTTTTCCCTTCTGAGGCCTCAGAGGTGTGAGGCATTACTGGATGCTTCAGATGATTCTATGTCAAGAACAGTTATCCTGGGTCACCTGCGCCATCACTTCATCAGCCAAAGGAAAGGCTGGGTTTCATTAAATTATCTGCCTCTGCCTGCCTGCCCTCCTCTATTTAATATATGCACCAAAACAGGCATTTTAAAGATGAAATAAATGTCTTTAAATAACTTTCAAAACTAGTTTTTAAAAAATTCACCTATAAAGGGGTTGGAGGTATGGCTCAGCAGTTAAGGGTACTTGCTGCTCTTCCAGGGGATCCGGGTTCAGACCCCCCCAGCACTCATGATGAGGGGCTCAAAACTGCCTGTAACTCCATCTCCAGGGGATCTAACTCTCTCTTCTGGTCTCTGTGGGAACCCACACATGTGCCTTACATGAGTGCAGATGCACGTGCATGTACACATACAAAACAAACTTGCATACAAAATAATGGGCTTTGTCGTGATGTTTTTTCATACTTGTGTATCATTGTTCTCTGTGTATAGTCACTGTTAATTACTGCCTGTGTCCTCTGACACTTCCACAGGTCCACTTCTTCCCCAAGTGGTCTGCTTTTGTGTGTATGCAATGCTTTTGTGTGCATGCGTGTGTGCGTGCGTGTGTGAATCTAGAGTCCAACTGGCTATGTAGCCAAGGATGGTCTGGAATGCCTCATCTTCCTGCCAATGCCTTCCTGGTGGGATTTCAAGCATGTACAATCCTGCAGGGCTTTCTTTTTTTTTTCCTTTTTCTTTCTTTTTTTTTGAAAACAAACAAGTAGTTTATTGTGTGTATTACAGCAGTGGAAATGGCACTGTATGCAGTTTGAATCCTTTAGTCACTTAATGAAATTAAAAAATGTTTTCTATATTAATACAGTCTTTGTAGATCACACCTGAAGGATTATTTAAATGACAATTTTTAGCATCTAGTAGATGTTTATGCTAAGACATCAAGGATGACAGTTACACATTAAAATTTGCATTAATCTAGGCTCAAGGAAGCTCACAGTTCTGAAGACAGACATATTTTAAACAGAAATGGCAACACAAGATTCAAATTCAGGGTTGGGGTATAACTCCGTAAATTAGCATTTGCCCAAAATGCACCAAAACCCTGTATTCTAGCTCCAGCAATGGGGAAAAAAATCAAATTAAAAACAAGTATATAGTATAACAGAGAAGTTGTTTGGGCTTAAGTTGCCCCTCCAAAGCTAGAGCGGAGCCAGTGAGACGTTCAGTAGGTAAAGCGCTTGGCATGCAAGCTCAGCGACTTGTGTTCCATCCCTAGATCCCACATAAAGGGAGGAGAGGACCGACTCCACAAAGCTACCCTGTAACCTCCACTGCCATGAACCCCCATACACGTGCATATCATGCACACACAATAATAATAAATAAAATTTTATTTTGAAATTAATTAAAAAGAAGGAAACAAAGGATAAGGTGGCAGGGACTGATTCATGACACAATCTGGACAGGACAGGTCTTGGCATCTGAATGTGCTGGGGATGAAAAGAAATGTTATGGAGGTGGCGGAAGGAGGGTGTGGAGGTGGCGGAAGTAGGCTATGGAGGTGGTGCAGGGTAACATTTCCAGGGGCAACTGGCAGGAGCTGAGGTATGGGAATTGGCAGGGGAAGGGAATGTTATCAAGAAGGAGGTGGGATTAAGTTTGTCAAGTTAGTGATGTGTAGCTGGTTCAAAACTCGGCTCAGGAGGTATCAAATCTTTATAACCACTTGACCTTGGACAAACCTATTTATTCTGAACTTCCATTTCCTCTATAAAATGGGGAAACCACAGATCACATCTCAGTAGTTTACACGGATTAAAGGAGAGGGAGAGAGAAAGTCACACCACGCAGAGTAAGGCTAGTCTTTATCTTTGTTTTTCTTTTGCTTCTTTGAGATAGGATCTCTATATAGCCTAGAACTCACTATGTCCTAGAACTTCAGACTGGCCTCGAACTCACAGAGTTTCACTTGCACTGGGATTAAAGGCCTGTGTCACCAGGCTGGGCTGTTATCTTATCTGACTTTATGGGAAGAGGAACAAAAATATGACCTATTTGAACTTTCTTCTGTGACCCAGGAAGAGGAAGTCGGAGCTGCTGTTCCAGGGCAATTCCACCTCACAGGGCTGGGTGGCCTGGAACAAGTTCTCATCTGGACCTGATCTGAGAACACAGGACCCTTACCTTCTCCCTTGCCTCACCTCTGGGGGCTCAGCACAGTGAGAAGTGACTGCTGGCTTCCCTGCACTTCCTCCACAACATGATGTACACATGCTACTTCTCCAACAATCTGCGTTATCAGATTTGTTTCTGCCATGCTCTCTCCAGAAAGGGCTAGAGACAGCGTTTCCAGGTCTCAGATATATCTCTGAGAGGAAATAGGAGTCAGCACCAAGGGCCCTTTATGAGATGAATCTTTTTACCCAGAGTAAGCATGGCTTTTTCAAATAGCTCATGCAACATGAGCATCAGGTCTGACAGGTGGAGTTTTGCTTCACTAGCAAAACTCTGGAACATTCCTGTGGCATCAGCCTGTTCCCAGCATGGCTCAGCACTGATGACTTTGTAGGAATCAACTGTGTGTCGTGGAGTTGAAAGGGTGTGTGAGGCCTTTGAAGGGCTTCTGTGTAAGCCACGGAGTGGAAACTGCTCTGGAGGTTACCCAGCTGCCAGTTAGAAGAAGAAAAGGAATTTTCAGAAAAAGAAGGAGAAATGCCTTTTGGCTGACTTGAACTGGCAGACTGTCCCAGGTCACAGGACAGTGCTGGGGACTCACAGGCTATTGTTTTCATGGGGAAGTGTCTGAGTGCCCAGTAAGCCTGGGACCTCAGACAGGGCCACAGACAAAGGAATAAACTGGCGACAATTCACCTGTCCCCACCCCACTCCTAGAAAACAATTTTGGTCTGACACAGAGATAAGATTTGAAGCCTTTTTTTCAGGCCTCATCGAAGGTACCCTTTCAGTGGGCATGTTGCCGTGACAACCGAATAGTCACTAGAGGGAATCTATAATTGGTAGAAAATGCTATTAATTTAGTTACAGGTGATTCCCTTTCTAGAAGGACTGTGAGTCTTGGACTACTTACAGTAGTCGGATGTGAGCTTCCTGCCTGAGTACACTAATAATCACCTTGTAACTTAATTACTAGCCTAGCACCAAGAACGCTTCTCCTGTTATCAGCTGGGCAGTCATTTTTGGATGCCAGCTCCTTGGGCGGGGCCTGTCTTTGAAAGCTGTGGTTACCCAGATCCTGGCCTTAACTTTTGCTGAGCTTGGAAGTCACTGGGCCTTGGAATTAGCTAGAGGGATCTTTGTGAAGGACTAGTTTACCCTGAGCATTAGCCTGTCATCTTNAGGAGAGAGAATGGGAGGAAGCTATTCCCACGTGAGATGTCCCATATGACCACACTCTGGCTCTCGTTCCTTCAGTCTCTTTTTACCTGTTTGTCCCCATTTCCTAGATAAAGATCCAGGCAATTCCTAGTGCTGGATTCATATTATTTTTTACTTTCTTTTATTTTTCTAAAAATTATGTTAGAATTTATACCACATAAAGTTGACCATATTAGCCTTTTCTTTCTCTTTTTTCCTTTCTTTCTTTTTTTTTAAATAAAGATGGGATCTCACTAGGTAGCTCTGCTGGTCTGGAACTTGATATGTAGACCAAGCTGGCCTCAAACCCTCAGAGATCCACCTGCCTTTTATTCCCAAGTGCTGGGATTAAAGGCATGTGGCACCATGCCTGGCCCATCTTGGCCATTTTTAAGTCACAGTTCAATGGCCTTAAGTGGAAACATCACTGCTATCTTTCACAAGAACTTTTCATTTTGTAAAACTGAACCTGCATCCATTTAGTATTAATTTTTGTAATAGAAAAAAATATTTCAAACAATATGTTTTGACCATGTTTTCCGCCTCTCCTAATTCCTTCTTCCCCACCTCCCCGCCCACCCAACTTTATGCTCTCTCTAAAGAAAAAAACAAGACAACAACAAAAATAAGAAACACAAAGCCCACCCAAAATGGAAAATCAAAATAAAAAAGCAAAGGACTGGGTTAGACCGAAAAATAAATACAGAAATTAAAAAAATAGAATTAAAATTAAAATCCCAAACAAAGTAAAATGTTACAAACATACTACTGAGTTTGTTTTGTGTTGACCAACTCCTCCTGGGCAGGGGCCTGACCTTCAGTGTGGCTGATAGACCCAGTGGTATTCCCTTTGAGACAACAGATTTTACCTTTCCCGACTGTTATCAATTGCAGCTAGCTTCTCGGTTAGGGGTGGGAGCTATATCCACGTTGCCCTCTCAGTGCTGGGACCCCGCCAGGCTTGAACCTGTGCAGGCCTTGTGTGTGCTGCCACAGTCTCTGTGAGTGCATCTGTGTGTCCGTCCTGCTGTGTCTGCATGACTGTTTCTTTGGGATCATCCACCGGGTCTCCTCCTCCTCACAAATCCCCCGTGAAGATCAATTCTTCAGCATCTCTTCCCGTACCATCTGGCAGGCACCACTCTGCTTACCATGGCTGTGACATGGTCCACTTCTCTTGGTGTCGTGTAGTGGAGTCGTGTAGTGGGCATCTGTCCGCACCTGGTTGACTTTGCTTAGCATAATATGCTCAAGCTTCATCCATGTTTTAACACGTGCCACTATTTTCTCTTCGGGACTGACTGATTACTACCCCACTGTGTGTGTGTGTGTGTGTGTGTGTGTGTGCATGGGCGTGTGTGCATGTCTGTGTGTCTGTATGTGTGTGTAGTGTAGTGTTTGTCTACTCATAGATGTACAGACACTTTGGTGACGTCTACATTTTTGGCTGCTGCAGACAGGCTGCTATGAACACTGGTACACAAATACCTCTTTCAGTTCTTTTAGGGTGTCTAGGGTGTCTATTCAAAAGTGGAATTTCTGGGTAATATGGTAATTTTTAGTTTCCGAGGAAGTGTCTTTCTGTGTCGTCAGGTTTTTATTGCTGTGCAGAGACACCATGACCATGGCAACTCTTATAAAGAAAACATTTAATTGGGGTGGCTCGCTTACAATTTCAGAATTTCAGTCCATTACCATCATGACAGGGAGCATGGTATTGTGCAGGCAAATGTGGGGCTGGAGGAAGAGCTGAGAGTCCTACGTCGTGCTGGCAACAGGAAGTCAATTGGCTGACACACTGGGCAGTATCCTGAGCGTAGGAAATCTCAAAGCCAGCCCCCACAGTGACACACTAACTGCAGCAACGCCATACCCACTCCAACAAGGCCACCTTCTGATAGTGCCTCTCCCTATGAGATCATGGGGCCAATTACATTCAAACTACACACTCTCTTTTCCATCATTTCACACTTCCACAATAGTGCAAAAGGGTTCCAGTTCCTCCATGTTCTTATCCACACTTACATTCGTTCATTTTTCTTGACTAGTAGATAGCCTGGTGTGTGAGATGCAGTCATTTTTAAAGGGGAGGGCCTGGCTAATACCATCTGTTGATAACATCATTACCAATATCTATAACAGCTCTTGTGAATTGAGTATAGGTATGTGGTAGGCACTGCTATCATATTGATCACTAAATCAACCTGAAGAAAATGTCTGATTATCATTTCCATTTAAAGCTTTAATTCATTATTATATTTTATTCTATGTGTATTGGTGTTTTTCCTGCATGTACACATGTGCACCATGGAAGCCACAGAAGAGGGCTTCGGGTCCTCGGGGACTTGAGTTACAGCTGATCGTGAGTTGACATGTGGGTGCTGAGAACTGAACCTGGCTCCTCAGAAGGAGTAGCCAAACACTCTTAACCACTGAGTTATCTCTCGAGGTCCCCATTTTTACTTTTTAAAGATTTTTTTAATTTTAATTATGTTCATGCATGTGTCTATGTGGAGTTTTGTGCGTGAGTACAGATGACTACAGAGGCTGGAAGAGGAACTTTATCTCATACAACTGGAGTTGAAGGTGGTTGTGAGTGGTCCAACATGGATGCTGAGAACTGAACTTGGGTCCTCAAGAAGAGCAGTTAATTATGGGCTCTTAGCCTCTGAGCTGTCTCTCCAGCCCCACCATTTCCATTACAGATGTGTAAACTGATTGATATAATCAATGTCACCACAAGATCACCCGGCCAAATAATCACCGTGTTCCCCTGAAGCTAGCCTCAGAGGGAGCCATAATTCTTCAGTTTAAAGGAAAGCTTTTTCCCAGTGGACTAGAGAACCTCCAATAGTGCAGCTCTAGCTTTTACAATTTTTATTCTTTCCTGCTAGCAACAACAAACAAGGAGCACGGTGATTGTAATGCTAAAGGAGCAAAAAGGAACTGAATATAACCAAGCATCTAGTTATAATCTCCATATGTTAGAAAAATTAAAACCTTCAATATTTGAACGTTTCATATTCACAGGGAACTAAATTAGAGGGTGATTATTCCCATAATGGAATTATTTGCTTTATGGAAGGATTCACTGAATTATCCTCTTCTGCGATGAGCTTTCTCCAATCACTTGAAGTATGAATTAATCTATAACAATATGATGTATATACAGATAGCTCCCCCAGAACACATCTATTGCTCAGCATGAAGCCAAATCAAGTTGCTAAAATGCTTTTGATTGCAGGCTAATGATAGTGTGGAATATTTGCTCACTTCAGCATTTGAGGGTTCCAGCTAGGAAAGGATTTGCAGACTCTGCTGTCAAACCAACACCCTTCATCCTGATGAACTCATAAAGGGCGGGGCCATGCCAAAGACAGGTGGAAACGATGATTAAACAGGGGCTTCACCACAGTTAGGGAGGAACAAGCACAGAAGACTCCTTAACAAGGTCATTACAAGCCAAGCCCAACTTTTCTGATCTTGTAAATGTTGAGAGCTGGGCTCAGAGAGAACCAGAGATCTACACGGGGCATTTGACATCTCCCAAGAGCCACGGACGGCGTATGATCAGAGGGACAGGTTCTTCTGACTTTTTTGTTTAAGAATTACATTTCACTGCTAATAGTACAGACCCAAGTTATAGTGACTTTGAAATAAAGATGTAACTAAGATAATTGATGCCATCATTTTGGAAGATGGTTTTAGCTGCTGCTTTTAAAAATCTCCAAAAAATAATTTAATTTTTAATATAGTGGTGTGTGTGTATGTGTTGTGTGGTTTGTTTTTACATGTGCATGGGGGCATGCACAGAATACATGTGGAAATCAGAGTACGACTTGGGCCAGTGAGTTCTTGCCTTCCACCATGTAAGTCCAAAGGATCAAGTCCAGATCTCTAGGCTTGCTGGCAAGCAACTTTACCCACTGAGACATCTCATCAGAGCTGGCAGATTCTTACTGAATGAAACATACCTTAAAACTCACTAACCACGTTCCTTGGTATTTATGTAAATGAGTTGAAAACTTACATCCAAACAAAAACCTACACACAGATGTTTGTAGCACCTTTATATTTAAGTGTCCAAACTTGGAAGCAACCAAGGTGTCTCTCAGCAGATGAATGGGTAAATAAGCTATAGTACAGCCAGGCAATGGAGCATTAATCTGAGAAGAAGTGAGTCATCAGGCCACAAAAGGACACAGAGGAGCCTAAAATATATATTGATAAGTGAAAAAAGCCAAGCTGAAAAAGCTCCAGGCTATAGAAGTCTGACCATAGAACTTTCTAGAAAAGACGAAGATGTGAACCAGTAAAAATATCTATGATCGGTTTAGATCCCAAGGATCACAAAAATATGAATATTTATTTATTATATACAGTTATTTATTGTAAGGCAGCAAAACTATTCTATATTATATAATAATGAATGATATCATTATACATTTGTTAAAAACCATGGAATAGATGACATCAGAAGTGAAGCTTAATGAAAACTATAGAAACTAGTTAATTACATATTAATCTTGACTTATCAATTTCAATATATAAGCACACAATGCTAATACTAGGCAAAACAGTGAAGTTCAGTGAGAGAGAAATCCCTGTATTTTCTGCTCAATATTTTGGAAATCTAAAAATACTCAAAAATTAAGATATAAAACATTTTTTGTAAGAAAAAGCAAGAATGAGAACTGATAAATTCCCTAGTTAGGCAGTCTCCTGTGGGAATGATGGTGCCTGAGTTTCAGGGATCCAGCCAGCTTTCTGGTTTTATATCCCCCATGTCGGATTCCATTCCCAAGTGACCTGAACACTGGTCAGCTGAACATCCATCACGTAACAACAGAGGGATCAGGAGAAGGGCCAAGGGANCAAAGGAATGGCTGAGGAAAGTTGATCACTTCCTCGTAGCCAGAAAGTGGGTGTGTGGGGTTTTGAGGACAAAATATACCCTTCAAATGTCCCCAGTGATCCACCTCCTTCAACCAAGCCCACCTTCCCATAACCCATTCGGTATGAATCCATTAACAGAGTAATGATTTGGGGGACATCCCAGAGTCAGCCTATAACTTTCCCCAACTGAGCACAGTCTGTGTACTAGAGAATACTAAGCAATTATTGTTAGTGTGGTTGGGTGTAATGCTGGTATGGCAGTTATGTTAAAAATTAAGTGTTTATCTCTTAGGGATACACAGTGAATTACTTATGAATGAAAAGGATGTTAACACTTTGTCCTTGTTTTAAAAGAATCTAGAGGGGGGAAAGGCAGGTAGAAGGTACAATAGGGGTGCAGGAAATGGCTCAATGAGTGAAGGGCTTGCTCTCCCCAAGGGTGAGGACCAGAGTTCAGAGCCCTAGAACCTAAGTGAAAAGCTGGCTGGGTGTGGTGGCTTGCCTGTAATCCCAGGGCACTGGGAATGGAGACAGGGACCCCTGTCCCTCTCCTTGGAACAAGCTGGCTGTTCCTTTGCGTCATGATGTTTCTGGCCTGTTATAGATCCAGGTGCAGTACAGCC
>LOJH01008912.1:1219-29035 GCA_001685095.1 Ellobius talpinus
CCCATGGAGAGTGGTTTGAAGGAGGTGCCATGCAGCGTGGAACCTTGGCAGAGCATGTTTGCGGGAATCTGCGCCATCTCTGATGGAAGATGATGAAGCCATCTTGACTCAGGAGATATGAAGATGATTGTGTAGCTGAGGTGGAAGTTCAGGACCTGCTGAACTAGGGACAATCGCTGTTTGTTCTCCACAGTGTTAGTACCTAGAGGTGTGTGCGGTTCTTTCCTGGTTTCAGTGGATTGGGGACTCTTTATTCCCACATGGCCTTGTCTCCTTAGCACTCTCCTAGGTATGGTTGGTCACCTGTGAGTGTTCATGGGGGACCAGGTAGCTGGCCTTTGTGTCCTATACTTGCTAAGGTGGTTCATTGGGCACATTCCCTGGGGGACTTGGTACCCCTTTCCCAGGAGGCGGGAAGTGTGCTGCTATAGGTGTGGAGGCTGGACCTTAAGGGCATGTTGTCTGCGTAGATGTTTGGAAGTGGCCTCTGCTGGCCACGCCCCAGGTTGGCTCTATAAGTTCTAATGTGAGCTAAAGCCAACAGTAGAATTAGGAGTGTCGCCATGATTAGGTCACCACGAAGTCTCTGGTGAATTTTTAATACAGCTTTGTAAAACCATGAGTGCTGGGTACTGTGTAGTGTGGTTGTGATGGGGAGGGTACAGGGTGGCAGGGAAGGAGGGAGTCATGTAAACAGGAGAGGCTCAGGAGTCTTGTGGCATGTGACAGTGGGCACTGGACGAAGCCCTTCTGTGTTCTGTCTTCTATGCTTATTGGATTTGGCTCCTGATAGGCAGTGATAGCTAATGGACAGCATTTGATAGCGACCTGTCATGGTGTTCAGGTACATTACCGACATGTGGGGCGGTTTCTGTACTGAGGTGGTGGGGGCCAGGCTGGGCAGAAGTGAGTCCTGGACACAGGCTTGAGGTGAGTGATTCTGATGTGGAGCCTTTTCACTTCACAAAGTAGCATAGACTCTCCCCTGCTTGATTGCTGGATTTGCTGGTAAATTTCTACACTTTTAAAATTGGAACTATGTGAATAGTCTGCTATTAAGAAAGACCAGTTAGGAACAGGGGTCTATAAAGGTGACTCGGTGGTTATGTGCTTGCTGCCCTTCCAGAAGACTCAAGTTTAATCCTCAGCATCCACATCAGGCTACTCACAAGTGCCTGTAACATCAGCACCAGGGCATCTAATGCCCTCTTCTGGTCTCTGTGCCTGCACGCACATGTGGCATGTGCACGCGTGCGCACACACACACATACACACTCTTAAAAGAAAAGGCAGTTAACATTCTAGACAGTTTTTTGCCTCTCCTTTTATTGATTATCATTAATATTAGACTTTATGATTTGGCATTGGTGAGGAGAGGAGAAGGAGTGGCCCAATGCTCCGCAGGACACATTATTTAAATTTTTTCAGATGCTTAGGAGGAAAAGTCAGGGTGTATGAATCATCACCAGGTTTACCACAGGAATGGTTCTGAGCTGAGTTTTTCTGTCCTCATGGTGGAGACCAGCTTGTCTCTGCCCAGGAGATCCCACTGTTGTTATAACACAGTGCCTTTTATTTAAGACCAGGTTGACAGGTTGTAGAGACTACAGCTCCTAGCCAGGTTTAGAGCCAGATGAGTAGAGCTGAGGTCGTGGATGCCTTGCTCTCTACTAGGGTTCGTCACTGGGGACCCTAGTGTTGGAGTCCATGGTTCTTGTCCTCCATGTCTGGCTGGTCTGCAGTACCCATGCCCGAGGAGCTAGTGCCCAGGCATTTCAGAAGCTTATGTTCTCTTAAGGTTCCATTTTGAAGAAGGTGATTAAAGAGATTAAATCTTCCCCCTATCTAGTTTCTCCATCTCTGCCATTAAACAAAATTCAGTGTAAGAGTAGATAATTTTCAGTTCAATCACTTCTTTGTTTTGCCTTTTCTTGTTGTTTTGTTTGTTGTGTGTGTGTGTGTAAGTCAGAGGAAGTCAGGTATTATTTCTCAGGTACTATTTACTTTTTTCTTTTTTTAATGATAGGATCTCTTAGTGGCCTGGAGCTCACCCAATAGGCTGCACTGACCTTAAGCCTCAGGGAACCTTTTCCTTCTGACTCCCTAGTGCTGGGATTATTGGAGCATCTAGTTTTTTTTTTTTACATGCATTTTGGGGATTGAATTTAGGTCCTCGACTGAGCCAATTTCCCAGCTTTCAGAAGTTCTTTCTTCTTCGTGGGTGGGTTTGCACAAATTCACCGATATATGAGGATGGTAATTTTCTATTTCAGGACTGACTTCATGAAATCTGAAAATGTAGAAATGTAAGAATTTACTTTTCCTATCATGGAAAAGCAATAAAGCTGGCATTCCCCATCCACCACCGTGCTTCCTGTGGACCTTTGCATTTTGGCACTGTGACCTTTTGGGCTAGATAGCGATAAGATAGTTGCTGGCTAGTCATGGATAAGGCAGATAGTGATATTTTATTCTGAAGAAAGATATTAAAATGTCTTTGAATTGTGGCTGTCAGTTCAATTAGAATCTGAGCAAAGACTCTTTCACAGTTTCCCTCGCCCACTGTTATCTCCACTACCCTTCCACCTGTTTCCATTAAGAGGCAGAAAGAAATACTGAATAACAAATGACAGCGCCTTTATCCTGCGGTGCCCCACTCTCGTTTTTTTTTTAAATTATTTAGATGAGTTTCTAGATTCTAATATCCAAACAGTTCATGAAATATGGCCACAGGGGATTTTATTGGCAGGGAAACAATCTCTGTGTTCCTAAGAAAGAAAGATATGAGCCCGAAAGAGTAGTGAACCCTGCAGAAGTAACATGGTGACTTTGAAAGTAGTTTCCTTCCTCAGAGAATCTGGGGCACTTTGTGAGACATGTGCAAGCTGTGCCTCGCCCCAAGTTTCCCTTGCATCCCTTTCCACGTTGTGCCTGGTGGCTTAAACTGGGTAACGAGGCTGCGTAACCCACTGGAGTTTGCACGGGGAACCTGGGGATGTTTCATGATTCTGGCTTAGTGGCTATGGCCAGTCTATCGGGTCAGTCCTCATGCCGCTCAGCCCCCGTTTCACTGCATCTTGATTTTTCTTTAAATTGTGCTTAAAAAAAAGAAGACATTGCTTAAAATCTGCCATTTTGATCCATCAAAACCGTCAAGTTCAGGCTTGTTAGGCACATCCTGGCTGAGGGACAACCATTCCCACCCTCAATCTCCAGAGCTCTTCTCGTCTTCCCCAGGAAAGCTGTCGTTCAACACCTACTCCCCATCCCTTCTCCCAGCTTCTAGCAGTCCGTCCATCTTCTCTGTCGGCATCTAGCTTCAGCACTTGTTGAGATTTTCCTTTCACCAAGTGTAATGTCTGGGTTGTGAGACGGGCTAAAACTGCCTTTCCTCTTAAGACTGAGGGGTGCTCCATGGTACATGCCAAATTTGTTTATCATATTTCTGTTGTTGGACAGGTGGTTGGGGTCACATCTGTCTTTAGACTGTGTAAATAATACACTTATAAACACAGTGTTTTGCTTTTACTTCATCTGGGTATTTACACATTGGGTGTGTACATATTTGATATATGTACCTTGAGTATAGACCTTTGGTTATAGATGTGTGTGTTTGGACACATTGCTAGGTCATGATCATTCAGTTTTCCATGGCAACTGAACTGTTTGGCATTCTTGTCAATGGCCTGTTTAAGGGGTTGAGATTGTCTTACTCACCAAGACTTTGATTTTAGTAGGAGAGAGAATAACAGCAGTCATGGTGGCTGCGAGGTGATAGCTTCTTGTGGGTTTTGAATGATGGGGTGTGGCGAGTGTGGCAATGGGGAGCTTATTTGCATATATTTATTGGAGAAACTTCTGTTCATATCTTTTGTTCATTTAAAAACCACTTTTGGTATTGATTTGTGGAAAGTTTTGAAAACATTTCTTTAATTTGGGGAGAAGCAAACATGTGCCATGGCATAGTGTGTGCCACAGTGTGTGTGTGTGTGTGTGTGTGTGTGTGTGTGTATACATGTGCTCATGTAGAGTTTAGAGAGCAGTTTGTAGGAGTAGATTCACTCCTTCCACCATGTGTGTCCTGGGGATTGAACTTGGGTCTTCAGGCTTAGCAGCAAGCATCTTTACAAACTAAGCCATCTTACTGGCCCCCAAATTATTTACATAGTCAAGACACTACATCTTATTAGATTTGCATATGTTTTCTCTCAGTCTGTAGGTCAGTTTATAAATAATATCTACAAAAGAATAGCCTCTATTTTTTTTAAATTTTAGTGCCACCTGACCTTTTTATTTTGCCTTTTGTGGTCTGTTTTTGGTAGTGTATCCAAAAAATCCTCCAGGATTAATGTCATATATTCCCACAAGAATTTTGCAGGTTTGACTCTAACAGCATTTCTTCTATCTTCTTGATTTTTGTGCTTGGAGGATCCAGCTTGGGTTGTTCGTCTGTTTTTTACTTGGTATCCAGTTGTTCCCACTACCATCTGTTGAAGTCTGACCTCTCCCCATAAGAGGGTCATGAAGTCTTGATGAAATCAATCACCTGTCCTTCCTGGACCTTGGTCTGTGTGTTGGTGTCTATGCCTGGACCACACTATTGTTGTGGCTTTGAAGTCAGGAGCGTGGGAAGCTCCAGCTTTGTTCTTTTCTTTCTATAGCATCTCAACTACTCTGGAGTCCAGATGATGGGTGTTTCTGTTTGTGTGGTTTCTGTAGAGCTACCCTGAGCTGTTGATTGCTTCGGATGCTGCTGACATGCTGGTGGTTTGCAGTCTTTCTCTCCAAGACCGTGGGAGTCTTACTATGGATACCTTTCTGTTTGTTTGTGACTCATCATTTCTTTCTGCAGCATCTTATAGTTTTCAGAGTGCAGCTGCCTCTTTCTTCCTTAGTTAAATGTATCTCTACTTTGTTATTTTTGTTCTTTAAAATTTGTTATGATTTTTAGTGTGTATATGTATGTATGCATAAATGTGCACTCATGCACACATCGTGTGATCAGAGAACAACTTTGGATAGTCAACTCTCTCTTCTGGGGGTCAGCCTCAGGTTCTCAAACTCATACACAAAGTGTCTACCTACTTAAGCAGCTTGCTGGTTCAATTTTATTTTTTATCTTTAAAACATTGTAGAAACAGCATTTTGAAAAGTACCATTTCTGCCTGGCTCTCAGAATCTTCCTTTCATTCTTCCTTCTTCTTGTAGCATCCTTCCTTCCATACTCCCACCTGGTGTTAGAGGATCTGCTGTGTTCAAGAGCATTAGAAACTTGCCTGGGAAGTCACGGTTAGGTCTTTGAGTAACTCACAGTCAAGGGGAAGTGTCACCAGGGAAGAAATGACTCCTGCTTCAGGCCTGCCTGAGACATTTGCCCTGTGGCCTCCTCCAGCTGCTTGACTTGAGGGCAAATGTAGTAGTGTCTCCCTTTGATGGGTCAGTTTAGGAACTCCAGCCTGTGCCTGCAGCCTCTATGGGAATTGATGTGTTTGTACATGGCGTTGCGTTTCCTCAGGCACTATTGCTAGTGATATATGTCGAGTCCGCCATGACCATAGAGTTAACTTTCTTCCCTTGCAGTCCCTGCCTTTTAAGGCCAAATTCAAAGGATGTGTCTAGTACTTACTTATTTTTTTTATGCAGTATTTTCTGAATGGCCCAATGTGGGAAAAGGTTGTTCCTTAGAGGCCAGTCTGTGGGGCTGACTGCTTCCTTGGGATTCAGCTCTAGCCCCAACTAGCTCATAGTGGGCCAGGGCAGGAGTGGGCTTGCCTGGGCTTTGGAAACGCTCAGAGGGGATCACCAGCAAGCTCTGTGCAAACACATAGTACTCTCAAAGCTGAGGACAGGCCCTGTGGCAGGTAGGCTTGAAGGAGCACACATGGAAAGAAGCCTAGTCCCCATCCTCCCAGGACGAGCCCTGAGAACATGAGTGCCCTTGAACAGTTTCCCATTGAAGGCAAGATAAAGGGACTGAGGTCGCAAACAGAGCAACTGATTTTCACAGATTGACTTGAAAGAATTTAATTATCTTTTAAGCCGCTGCCTGAAATTCTGATGTCATGTTTCAAGGATGTGTGGGACCCAGACTGATCTCTGAGCCAACTGATGGGGTGGTAACCTTCACCTGGGTTGCTGTGAGGAGGCTCTCCAGAAGGTGGGACTGGGTGGGGCTGGGTAGGTGTTATATCCTTGGACCTAAAACAGAATTGTAGTGAACTGGATAGATCTCTAGCTCCCAGATCCAGGCAAGAGCAAGCTGAAGAGGAACAAATTGTCAAGGTCTTCTTCTTTCATACCACTACAAACCACCTGAGAATGGATGCTTTATGAGCTGGCTCGAGTCAGGATTTTTTCTGAGTGCCTTCAACTCTAATATAGGTTTCTTTCCTGTAAGGAGTCACGGGGAGGCACACTGGAAGACAGTTTAGCAAGGTCATGGGATGGCTCAGTAGCCAGCAGTTCATTCTAGGTCTGCACAGAACCTTTTGATGATTCACTTAGGATGTTGCCAAGGATAGAGTCAAGGGTGGGCCTCTCGCAGATGAGTGGGGCTGTGACGTATGGGGAAGGGACTTTTCTCAGCAGCAGGAACAGCTCATGGCGTGGGTGGTTGGTGGAGCTGGAGAAGGCTGAGTGGGGTGCAGTCGGATGACACCGTAGGCTGAAGTTCCATCCCACAGGGTTGGCGATGCTTTGCTGGGCAGTCACTCTCAGGAGGAAGGCTTCGGGCAGTGTGCAGTGTTGTCAGCGGTGGTGGGGGCAGGAGAAGAGTTACGACTCTCATGGAGGTGGTGGGAGCTGGACACACAGTTTGGGTGGGAGGTAGTTTGGAAGGGAAGACATGGGCCTCTAGGGCTGCCTTTAGCTCACTGTGCTACCCTGAGCCTGCCCAAATGCCATGGACCTCAATATTTGTCTTTTCTTTCCCTCCCTCTCTCCCTCCTTCCCTCCCTCCCTCCCTTCCTCCTTTCCTCCTTTAGCTCTTTCAGAACTTGAGATTAGATCCAGGACCTCACATTTGCTGGGTTTTGCTCTAACACAGAGGACAGAGAGGTGTGTCCTCACCTCTCATTTTATTTCGAGACAAAAGTCACTAAGTAATTGAGGCCGGGTTTGATTTCACACTGCCTTTGAACTTGTGGTCCACCAACCTTAGGGTCCTGGGTAGCTGAGATTAAAGGAGTGATGGGATCGATCCATCGTGCCCAGTTAGTGTTTTCACCTGTTAGGTAAGTTGATGGGCTGTCTTGGAGTTTTCTCACGCAGGAGTCCTTTAGTAGACTGCTGCTCCCCTTCAGTTGGGCTTTCGTGTCTTAGATGCCTTTTCTGCATCCTTCAGGCGTTCCCAAGGCTTTACAAATGTGATGATTTGTGTTGATTTGAATAAGCCACTTTTTTGTTTCTGAGATTTTCTTTGCAAGGAATGAGAAAGATTGGCCAGAAGAAGGAGTAGCCTTAAACTGAATACACTGGGATTTATTTAAAATGATCTTTGCTCCCTTATGCTTGTGCACCTTATATAACATGACAATTGTAACTGCAGGCATGTGCTTATTTGGATTCATGTTCCTGCAATGGAGACCAGTTCCAGCTGCCTCCAGGAGTGACTAAGTTCATTACAAAATACCACTTTTCAATTATTTTGTACATTTGTTTGTTTGTGCACACCCATGTGTCTGTATGCATATCCATATAGAGACCCAAAGATAACTTCGGCAGCAATCCCTTAGTTTCCATCCCATCCACCTTGTTTTTTGAGACAGGTCTCTCTATGGGCTGGAATTTGCCAGGTGGGCTAGATTGACTGGCCTGCAAGCCCCAGGGATCTTCCTGTTTCCACCTCCCCAGATGGCCCAGCTGGGCTTTTTTTTTTTTAATGTGGGGGTCAGGTCTTCCTGCTGGTACGATTAGCCTTCTGACCTGCTTTCCACATTTTTTCTTCTGCCAGCCCCCCTTTGCTGCTAAAACACATCCCACAAATTTTGGGCCTTGAAACAACATGCATTGACCACTGTCCCTAGTCCTGGAGATCTGAAGTTCCAGAATCCAGGCCCACGTAGGGCTGTGGTCTACAAAGGCTGTGGGAAACATGTGCTCCATGACCTCAGTGTGTAGGACCATCTGGACCTTGTCTCCTCCATTCTGGACTGTTTCTCCTGCCTCTTTCTCATAAGGGTCTTTGTGATAACCTTGAACTCATTATGTAATCCAGAGTTAACAACCCAATCTGAAGATTCTAAGCTTGGTCACGACTACAGTGAATTCTTTGGTTGGGAACATGCACACAGAGTTCTGGGAATTCAGATGGCGATGTCTTTGGAGGGTCATTGTTTGATCTACCATATTCCCCTGTCAGATACTATGTTGTCAAGTGCTTTAGTTTACTCTAATGTTGGGTTCTTTAGTCATCAGCATTAACTCCGTGCACAGTTGGGACCAGTGCTATGGTTCCGACTCTGGTGATTCGGGGCCATGTGCTCACTCCTAGGGCTGTGTTGTCCTTCACATATAAGATTAGGGGTCTCTAGACTCATTTACAAGTTAAATATATGGTTTTGGATGTCATGTATGAGTGTCTCGCCCTGCCTTTCACTGCTTCTGGATAGGTAGGATTGTTTGAGGGGAAACACTAAAGAAGAAATTGCCTGTATACATCTTGCATGCTCACACATGCCCAGATGTATTTACACTTTTGATGTGGCCTTTTATTTCATTTTTAGTATGACGGACTTGTTTTTTCCGAATCTCTAACTGAGTAGGCATGCTAGAAGGGATGCTGTTAATGGTGGCTGTAAAAGCATTTATGGTTCCTAAAGGCTTGAGAATATGGCGGTGCCTCACTGGGGAAGCTCAGCGTCTGCTCTGGGCTGCTTTACCTGATGCAGTTATCGTCTGCTAAAGAGTCACTATAAAATGCTAAATAAACTTAATAACTGGAAACAGCCTACTTTGTCGGTTGGGGACACTTACATTTTATGAATTTGGGGGGAATACTTGAGAAAATGGAGTTTTCTCGTTATGTGTGGCTTTTGATGCCTGAGATGATGTGGAGGCTTGCGAGTGCCCTTGCTTTGACTTTTTGAGAAAGGACTCGGAAGCCAAGCAATGTTCTTTGCAGCAAAAGCAAATCACCTCCCAATAAAGCAAATACTTCAGTGTCGGCCAGGTTCACCGTGGGCCAGGTGGTGCTGTCAGCTGGACACACCTGGAAAAGGGAACCTCTGTCTAAGAATTACCTCCATCTAAATGGCTTGAGGGCATGTCTGTGGGGCATTTTCTTGATCACTGTTGATGTGGGAGGGCCTATCCCCTATCCTAGCCTACCTGCCTAGGGATCCCACTGTGGGCAGTACCATCCCTAGGCAGGTAGGCTGTGTAAGAAAGGTCGCTGAACATGATGCTGGGAGAAGGCCAATAAGCAATGCTTCTTCATGGTCACTGTTTCAATTTTTGCCTCTGGGTTCCCACCTTGAGCTTTTGCTTTGCCTTCCCTCAGTGATGGCCTGCAATGTGTAACTAAAATAAACACTTCCTACTTATATTGTTTTTGGTTGGTGCCTGATCACCACAACAGAAAAATAAACTGAGGCAGGGGTTACTGCTTGGTGGATACTGAATTTCTTTGTGGAGTTTTAGAAACGTTTTAGGAATTAGGAGTGATGTTTGCACAACATTGTGAGCGTAAATAAAGTCACCAAATTGTATCCTTAAAATCATGTTCTCTTCCCATAGTAAAGAAAAGGGTCGCTTGGAGTTAGGAATGGTTAAGCATACCCATGTTTAAGACATGCCCTTTCCCTTCTGTGTCTGGAAGGAAAGGCTGCCCATGTGAGGGTATCAGATGACACAGGACAAAACTGAAGATCATAGTGTTGAAAGTAATCACCACTCCCTATGCTAATGTGTTTTCCCTCTTCTTCTTCAACAGCTTTTTATAACTATGACGCCAGGGGAGCAGACGAACTGTCCCTACAAATAGGCGACACTGTGCACATCTTAGAAACTTATGAAGGTGAGTGTCGGCTAATGTTTCTTGTCTGGGGAGTTAGGGTGCTTCGGGGAAACTAAACATTATATTTTTAACCTCTAAATGCAACTGCCTCATTATTTGTGTACATCTTGACTGACACTGACCCTTTGATGAGAAACAGATCTGGGTTGTTTCTGTTGAATGTTTTGAGTTATCAGGTTTTTTTTTAATGTTTTCACTTTAATTTGTTAACAGCATGTCTCAGGGGAAACCGCAGTTGCTTTGCTTTTATTGTTGCCCCTTTTCTTTGTCTGTGACCCCTATTTTCTTTGGGGTGAACAGATCACCAGTTTTATGGGGTATGGTTTAAGGGAGCAGTTGTGGCTTTTCTAGTGCCCTCGGTTTTTGCAATAGGCTTTCATAGTTAGTGCCTTGCACATCACCTGAGCTGCTGTGGATGCTCTGCTGTGGTTACTACCGCGTGCCGGGGCAGCAGAGGCAGTGGTCGCCTTCCTTCTTCCCCTTTCCCTCTCTTTTCTTTAGGCATTGTTCTCCTCTCAGAGTTTCCTTAAGATTGTTTTTGTGCTGTTGGCTTCCTTTTTTCTGCCTGAGAAAGATGATTCCTAAGCTGTGTTGCAGTCACAGGAACTGATTTAAATAACCAAATTGCTTTTAGATCGGGTTCAGCGAAAGTCTTACAAGTGGGAGAGCAAATTGTAGACATCTCATAGTAACCAACAAATTGAACTTCCAGAGAGGTCTTCACACTCCACTTTGCACAGGAGTGAGCTGCTCTGCTCCCGCCAGCCAGGCAAGCCGTGACTGGCTCCTATGTCCCTCAGAGACGTCTCAGAGGAGCAGAACCCTATTAAAAACCCATGTTTGGCTCTTACTTCTCCATCTGATACAGGAAGACATAGAACTCCATTCTATTTGCACCGTGTACTCTTAAAAATGTGTTGGGGTGTGTGTCGGGGGGGGGAGCCAGCTTTATTGGCATATGCCTGGAAGCAGCTGTAGCTTGGCAAAAAGGAAGCCTTAAGCGAATGAGTGGCTGGCTGTGATGGGCGCCTTCTGCTTGTTTTCAGTTTTGACAGCTGACAATTGGATTTCCTTATCTACTCTCAGTACATATTGCCAGTGGCTTCGAGGAAACAGAGAGAGAAATTAAGTTGAGGTGAAGGATCAGGCATCTCATCGCAGCTACTTTTCTGATCTGCAGGGAATTTTTGTTTTTGTTTTTTAATTGCCCCCAGCCACTTGAATGTGGAATTCCTGGGTCATCAGCTCTGAGCAGTGAGGTGTCTCTCCTGAATTGTTAATGATTTCCTGGGGCATCTGCGTGTGCTGGGACTGTGTGTCATTCTTTAGGAGGAGACTGTCCCCTCTCGGCAGTGCCATCCTGAGTCACATCAGTGGACCGTGTTATACACTAACTGCCCAATAATCTGCTAGCGGCTTTGACTTCGAGGCTGACCTTATGATGAGTCTTCAGCCAGGGTTGATTTGCAGGCCAGTCTTGTTTCCCCATGAATCCACTACAGTCTTTGTAAAAGATCCTTGAATATGCAATGCATTTCCCTTCCTGGAAAGCTAACTTCTTGGTAGACTCTGGTCTGAGAAATACATTAACTGCATCTTCCGGAAACTGGGTGACTTTATCATCAAATAAGGACACTGCTTACAATGCTTCCCTGAGGTCTGGTTTTGGCTCATGGCATGTCTTGGAGTTTGACTCTGTCTCTACCTTTCTCCTCACCCCTTCCTCCCTTCCCTCCCTCCCCCACTCCTGTTTATCAATCTTGATTTTCTTTTCCTTTGTGGTCCAGGATATCATCATATAGGATGCTACAAATATTGTAACTTCTAAACAATCACTTGGTCTCCCTGTGCCCCTGATGGGCTAGATTGCTCCTCCTTCTCCTCCTCTTCCTTTTTCTCTTAAGATGATTACACTTCATTTAACACAGTTCAAAGACCACATTTACCTTTAAGTTCTGGTTAATTGCTTTGTGAGGCTTGTCGAGGTGGAGGGTGTCCAACTGCAGCCCTCAGGCCACATATGCAGCTGAGGATAGCTGCAAGTGCAGCCCAGCATAACACCATAAACTTATTTAAAACATTATGAGATTTCTTTCTTTCCAATTGTGAAAACGTCAATGAACCTCTCAGCACGAACAATGTAGACAGCACCATTCATTGCTCAAAGGTTGGCTAGGTCAGATACAGCCCAGAGAGGTGACCTTCAAGTCATGTCACTGTGGCGGTGGGAAGATCTTCCCTTGGCTACTCAATGCCTGCTCTTGCCTTTAAGTCAAGTCCATTGTTGAGAGCCAACCAATCACATGTGAGCGAGCACAAGTCCCAGGTGCTTAGTAGGAAGTGACTCTGGTGCTGTGTTTCCCCAGTGTTGGATGCTGCTCCAAGGGAAGCTGGCAGCATTGTGCAAAAGCTAGGAAATTATCTTTTGGATGTAGCTGTTACAACAAAACCTGATTACTTCAGATTTTTAAGTGATCATGATATTTTCTTCCAAAATGGTTGGCTAACTTCCTGTGCTGGCCTGGGTCCTCCGTGAGTTCAGGAATGTTTGCCCATCTTTCCAGTGGGTGTCTCTTTTTTTTGTATTGGTGGCTTACATGGAGGCCAGCAGTGCAGACCCTGCCTGGGAGAATGTGTTATCTTCTAGCTAAGCATCTCCATGCCCAGTCTTGTCTCCTCCTCTCATAGTGGTTTCTTCCCATCCCTTCATTCCCATGGTGACACCCTCCTCTTCAACTCCTCATGACTCGGCCCTGCTTGTCTTAGGTGCCTTGTGGGTCATGAGCAGAGGCTGTGTCTGTCATTGGCGTGCGTAGGAAGGTTCTGGTGACAAGTGAATGGGCCCTGCTTGATGAAACAATAATTCGTACAGAATATGCCAGGAAGCTCTTAGCTTAGAAATCCTGTTACAAAAGAAACTGCCAGCTAGCTTTGCTAAGTCAGAGATTCCTCCTCTGACCTCCATAGCTCAACCCTCCAAACAATAAAAACACGCCCCCCAACAAAAAGCTCTTTTCATGTGCCTGGTTTCTTGCCCTATATGCTGTGAATGTTTTACATTAGGTGAGTGTGTTACAGCTCTCATGACTCCTCTTTATGTTGTTTTGCTCTTTTGTCTGAGTCTCTTTATAGTCTTCGGCCCTGTCTGCCATGTAAGCATTGCCTCATGGTCTATAAACGGTAATGGGACTCAGATGGTCTCAACTCCCATCTCCAGGTTCTTGCTGTCAGGAGCATCTTGTGTCTGTCTGTCCAGCTGTGCAGGGGCACAACTGTCTTCAGGCTGTTTCCACAGGATAGGTTGCTGGCATTGGGTATGGGGCTCTTATTTCTTTGGTGTGGTGGTGGTGTTGGTGGTATCTGATGTGTTCACCAGCAGCTGCTGCTGTCTGTACTCTTTTCTGTGCCCTGGCTGCTATGTCCTGAATCCTCCGATTTCTACCACCTTTAGTTTGGGTCAGTGGTTGGAGATTGTTGAGTTGTCACCTCATTGATTAGTAATAAGTTTGGGTTCACACACGTTTAGGTTCTTAGATTGCTTTGATCCATCATTTATGTAGTTTGCCCCTTTTTAACATTTGGTTGCTGATCCCCCTCCCCCTGCACCCCATGGTCTTTCTTTGATATTCTAGGACATCAGTCCATTGTCACTTTCAGAGAAAAGGGGGCCTACTCATGCCAAATGCGTGGGAAGAACAGAGCAGTAGTATAGAGGATGGTCCTTTTAGACTGAGTGGTACAGCCTTTGGATAACTCATTAGATTACAGTCCTGTTGCCTGGAGTCTATAATGCTGTACCATGTAGGCACTGCTTCTAGGCTAGTCTAGCTGAAACCTCTGAACGGATAGTGGCTATTTGGAGATCATCCTTCAGAAATGTGGACATTCAGACACTTGACATTTAGAACAGGTGTATCCCTACTCAAGTGTGTTTGGTCCTCACGTTTAAAGAGCAGAGTGGGCTCATTTGGCCCTAACTGGGTCTTAACAAATCCTTCTAAGATTCCTGGTGTTCCTGTCTCCTTTTCTGAATATATGTGTTTAGTTAGCACTTGAGGGTTTTGTTCATGTCAACAGCATCACTTCCGGGTCGGAGTCGCTCTCTTCATGACTACTTTCTGAGAGGGCAGAGGGACTCACTGCGGCCATGTGATGTCATCCCACCCCCTTCCCTGAGAGCTTGCTCTTGTGACTGTCTTTAGTCTCTGGGGTCTAGCGCCCAAGAGTGCATAATACCCCACGTTGTTGACTCTCAGAATTTACCCAGCTTGCCTCCAAATGCTTCCTGATGTTCTGCAGGGTCCATTTGTTCTTGTGGGAAAGAGTTATGAGGTGTCTTGGGCTTGTGAATTACTTTCTGGAAGCAAGGTGGCCAGAACCAATCTTATGCTCTTTGTAAGAAAATATCTATCTGATTTCTTGACCTGGTGGGATTATGGGGAGACAGGTTCATAGCCTTGGACCTGTTGGCATCCTTAGGGATGAGTTTCTGCAGTTGACCTTGATGGTAGGTGGCATGGGTCGTGTTTGCTCTACTGTGGAGGACTCTTCCATTCAGTGCTTGGTGTGAATGAACAGCTGGAGTGTCTTTCCTTCCACTGTCTATTTTCCTTCTGCCACATGGAGGGGATAGGAAGTTGGAGCCAGGCCAATCCCTAAGGGGACAGGGGTCTGTGAGTGCTTGGCCCTGTTGCTTCCACAAGAGCTATCTTTGCCACAGAAGTACATTGTGAAGATTGTGGCTGCTTATGGCTGCCTCAGGGCAGAGCCCTGCAAAGGGAGGAAGTAGGCTCTCAATAGGTTTTCTGTTGGGCAGCCTTTGATGATCTGAGATTCTGGAAGTTGCACTTGGAGAGATTTTGAGCCAGATCCACAGAGGGACGGGTGGGGAAGTACAGCCACAAGGAACCTACTGGGAACAAGGACTCCTTTAGGACTTCAGGTTATTGACGGGGGACTTCTGAGGCAGGTAGAGAACAAGTGGGGAGGTGCAGGGATGGAGCCATGCCCTGTGTCTAAGGCATTGGCATGGTTGCCTTTCCCTGGTCTATGGAGCAGTGACTTCTGCATACCTTCAAGGTTGTGTTTGGACTCTTCTGCATCACCTGTACTAACCATTTCAACTCTGTGTTTCTTTAGGGTGGTACAGAGGCTACACCTTAAGGAAAAAGTCTAAGAAGGTAAGTCCTTTCCATTAAACACGTCCCATCACAAATCAAACCGTGAGAGGAAAGCAGTTTTGTGTTATTTGCATCCAAGAATATTACTTATCTCTCTCTCTCTTGAAATTTAACAAATACATGGGCTGAGATAAAAAAAAAGAAAGAAAAATGGCCATTGGCTTCTTCTGCCTGATCTATGTCTACAGAAATCACAGCTTCCGCTGGGAGCGGTGGTGCATATGTATAACTTTAGTTTTAGCCTAGCCTGGTCTACCTAGTGAGACCCTGTCCCCACAAATGACATTCCAGGTAGGTGGTTAGTTCCAAGAGTGAATTGTTAAGCTGTAATGTGGTATTGGCCAAGATACGTGAAAGGGAGAATTCTTTTTGTTCTGAAAGAACTTTACATCTCTTTGAACCACTGTGTGTAGCCATGAACTGAGTGTAAATGACTTTAGAAAACTAAAATGCTGCAAACAGTTTTCAATTTCATATTATCTTGGATAAATTAACAAGTTTGCAAAGCTCACACATGGCCATTTCCCTCTTGCCTTATGGCAGTTTTCCTACTGGCTTAGTCAAGTTGAAAAAAAACCTGGTTTTCTAGGGTGATTTGCATGTGTGATTCCATGAATATCTGAAACAAAAACATGCTATTACTCCTCAGATGTTGTGGAGGGCACTCCCGTCCACAAGACTGTGTGGCTTCCACATTCTTAGCTTCACAAAACCTAATTGTGGCTCTTCTATCTTACTCTGTAATGCTACACTATTGTAGTAATGCCCACACTAAGCTCTGGTTAGTCTGTCCATGTTAACTTGGACGTTTTAATATCTGATTGTGTTTGACAGATGGTTCATTTTGCTTCTCAGAATCGGCCTCTCATTACTGTTGTATCCAACTGGACTCTCTGTTGTGATCTAGAATCTGTAATAGGGCTTTGGAAGCCCAGTGGTCTTCCAAATGCCAGGGCCTCCCTGCTCTGTAATAGAGCTTTGGAAGCTCAGTAATTTCCATGCCAGGGCCTTCCTGCTCTATGTCCTCAGAGACCTGTGATGGCCTTTGCCAGCCTGGCTAAGGCTCCATGAAGCCTGTGAAACTGTCCATCCCTTTATGGATTTCACCTGAGAAGGGTTCAGGTTGGGGGAGCCACGGCTGAAGATTTCAGGGGGCAAGAGATTAGCAGTATTAGGGTTCTCAGTGATGAAGTACTTGCCCCTGAACCAGAGTTCTATCTCTAGCATCAATCTTAAAAGCTTTAAAATCTGGGTGTTGACACATGCTTGTAATTGTGGCACCAGGAAAGCAGAGACAGGAAGGAGTTCCAGGTAGTAGTGAGAGACCTTGTCTCAAAAAATGAAGTGGATGACTCCTGAGGAACAGCACCTGAAGCTGACCTCCGTATGCACCCCTACATGCATGTGCGTGCATGTACATGCGCAGGCACCCACCCCCATGATTAGGGTTGTAGACTGACTTGCCCTCCCTGCTCCTTTATTACATAGGACAAAGCTGCACTGCTGTGATAAACACATGCCCAGAAAAGCCACTCAGTTTTCTTGGTGCTTATTTATTGTCTGGCATCCCCATTCCCATCTTGGGCTCTCTCCCATTCTTCTAGTGCTTTGGAATCTCAGGATTTCCTGCCTGGCCCCAGGATACCCAGGCCTTCCACCTAGTGATGCCCTAATGCTGCAAAAGGGGTGTGGTTATTTTCCCCCTGAAAACTCCATTGGTGGGTGAGGAAATCAAAGCCTTGCAGAGGCTGTGGTTTGGTTGCAGTTTTGTAAGGCACCCCAAAACAAAAGGAGAGAAGTAAGGCTCATAGGCATCTCAGCTGAGAGCCCTGCGTGAGCATCATGTGTCTAGATATTTTCAGTAGTTGGGCTGGGCGGTTGCTCATTTCAAACCTCCAGGCATGCCCCATTTCATCCAGCCGTAATCCTTCCTTGGGCTACATGATGTTGAGTGCCGAGACTGAGGGATTTCTGTCTGTGGACTTGGCGTGGCTGGCAAGGCTTGTGTGTTGTCTTACCCACATCGACATCCACACCTGTTGGCATTACAGAGAAATTCCATGTTCCGTGTGCACCTGTAGGCCATTCTGGGATAGGAAAGCATCTTGGCACCTGGGTCCTAGATTGAATAACCTGGACCTCTTGGTTGCTCAGCCTCGACTTCCCCCTTGACTCCTTTCCTTGATGTAATAGTATTTTTTTGTGTAAAATCTGGCCACTTTGCTGGTGAACAGGACAAGTAGAGATGTACCTGCTAGCTATGTTCAGCCCTCTTTGAGTCCCGTTTCTTTCCAAGCATGATTGGCTGCTTGTTTTCTGGGTGTCCAGTATAGACCCTTCTTGGCAGATGTCTGGGGAAATCCAATCAGAATCTACTCTTTCCTCAGTAGGTACCTTGAAGCACTAGGGCACTTACTGAATTTCTGTGGTGCGCACTCATGGTCTCTGACTTGTCCCCAGCCTCTGGGAGTTGCTGGTGTGTGCTGCCCTGGACACCATGAACCAGCTTTTCATAAACTTCTCCGGGCACTTTGCAAACCATGTCTAATGCTGAATGTCTTCTTAAGGGATCAAATCCTTTGAGCAGGGCTCTGCTGGGCCACATGTATATATATACATGCAAGTTTACACTGAACATGGAGAATCAGAGCATTGTAGAAACATAACTAGCATGTTTCCTCAGCAATTCTGCAGATGGATTGAATTTCATCTCATCTTCCAGTCTTTTACGGTTTTCCACTACTTATGGAGGTTGATCAGGAAGGCCCCGTGGCTGTCACTCAGTGGTCAGTGGACAAGTGGCAATCAATGGTTTCAACCAACTTTTGATGGCGGTCTTGTCATTTTGGAAGGTGAACTGCTTCAGAGCTCATTGTCAGAATTGGTTTCTAGCAGCAGGCTTGTTGGCATTGTAGGGAGGAGGGGCAACCTATGGAGGAGAACATTTTCCTGGGCCTTTGTAAGATTGTTTCTTTGCAAACATGTTGTCTCTGTTTTCTGCTAAGACATCTGCACAGTCTGAAATACAAGCTGATTGGGACATTCTCCTTTGTGCCTCGTGTATTCTCTGTTGTGTTGTATGTGATGCTTACACTTGCAAAATTAATGGTGAACCAACCCCCTATACCCTCATATTTTGCAGCTATTGTTTGATTTGCAATCAGTATTCACATTGATAATAAGAACTCTCTTTTCCTCTCAAAGGGTATATTTCCTGCTTCATATATCCATCTTAAAGACGCGATTGTTGAAGGAAAAGGGTGAGTCTTGTCTTGGTATTCTAAAGAAGAATTAAAATGATTACATATGGCATTGCTGACAAATATGTGGTAGGTTAAGATGTGGGGTTTAAGTGGGGCTGGAGAGATGGCTCATTGGCTAAGACTGTTCTTGTAGGGGAATAGAGTTTGGTTTCCAGTACCCATGTCTGGTGGCTCACAACTACTTATAACTCTAGAAAGGGAGCTTGTATTCATGTATGTATGTACATGTATGTGTGTATGTATGTGTGTGTGTGTTCGAGATAGTAAAAATAACTCATTATAAAAGACAATAGCTGTGCTTGACCATGATGATTTAGGAGAATAAAGGAACTTGGAATTCAGTCATGTTGGTCTTTGACCCATTAAGGAGTCCAAGGTTTTTACCTTAGCTGTGGTCATCTCTTTGAAGCTGAGGTCTGTTAGGGCAAGTGTGGGCCTCTTCGATGAGCTACACTGTTTGGCAGTGGCCCCCCTGGATGCTTAGCTGAACCTTTTTCTTAATCTTTTTTTTCCCCTGGAAATCTTAGCAGGGTGTGTTGCAGAGTTGAGGGGGAGTGAGCGGTTGTTAAGTCGGGACCCAAGTGTATTCATTCATGTGTCAGCTAATTGAGGTGTCTACCTCTTGGAGGTCATCAGTCTGATGGGTAAGGTCCTTCAAGAGGACATTCCTAGAGCAGGAACCCATGCCAGGTGTGAACTGGGGGAGACAGCATTCAAATGTTTTCTTTTTTGGTCTCTGCTTCATCTTCACACTCCGTTAAATATGTAAATTATAAAATTACTAATCATATGATTACTGCATAATGACATCTCTTTGGCTGATTACAAAATTGCCTTTCTGAGCACTGTACTTTTAACATATGAAAAGGATGGCTTGGGTTCCTGCACTTCCCCGGCGCATAATTAGAGTGAAGGGAATAATTTAGAGGCTTGGATGGTGCTGACCTGCAAGATGGCATTTGTTCAGACAGATAAAATGTTTTGTATGCAAAATTGTCCAATGGAAGACAAAGTTGAGAAAGTTTTACCTTGTGATGGAAATAGCTGAAGTGTGCGTTTAATGTGCTTCTACCTCTCAGGATCAAAATCTTTATATAAGTAGGCTTGTATAGGAGTAATAATATTTCAAAAGCTTTTTGAAGTATATGAAAGTGTGTCTCTGTGTGTGTATGTGCATGTGCGTGCTCCCACATGCTCACATATATATTCAGTAGCATACTATTAAGGGAATGTGGAATTACCTGGATTGTGCCAGCAGGCAGACAAGGCCCGTTGGTCTTCTGGGATCAGGTTTCAGTGTAGTGAGCACCAAGAACAGTGTGCTGAGCAGTGATGATGCTTTCGGCCATCAGCCTTTGTTCTCCACGCTCCTTTCCTGGCTCTGATCTTTGCTCCCACTGTATCTGACTGCCCAGTGCTCCCCCCCCCCGCCATGGTTCTTCTGCTAGAGAGCCTGACATATAACCACCATCTCTTCATTTCTTCTGGCTACTTACAGACATCTGCTCTCTTTTTTTCTGGTCCTTCCTCTTGTCCAGTGCTGACTCAGCCACTCCTTCACCTCATTCTATCTGTCTATATTTCAGGTTTATTATCATATTGTATTCATTCATATTCTTTCCCCCCACTACACACACACACACACACACACACACACACACTCACACAATCACTCTGTATTACCTGTTCTTTCTCCCATGATTTTTTTCTTTTGTGCCCTCTCTCCTCCATGTCTTCTCCCTTGCCTGGCTTCTCTCTTCTTTCAGAACCCTGGCCACCATCCCGCCTTCATGTTTGTTTCAGGCCTGTGGCTATGATAATGTGCTTTTTAAATTTTGTCATAACAAAGCAATCCCCATTTTGTCCCCTCCTCTGCTGGCACAGCATTACCTGCAGCAATGTCTACTATTGGTCACTATTTTCTGTGAAGCCGCCTGTGGGCACTGATACCCTTATATCCTTCTTCGCCTATCCCCTCACACACTACTTTCAGGGTTAGGGCATTTCTGTTGGGCCCCTCCCTTGTGACACGTCCTGTTTTCTCCCACACCTTGAAGTGGTCTCTCACTGCAGGTATTGCTAGAATCTGAGCTTCTAGCCTTGCTCTTTTTTTGGACCTGTGGTTTACTTGGGCAGAGATTAGTGACCTAAGACTCTCCAGTCAAGAGTAGTGTCACATGCTTGTAAACCCAATTCCTAGTTGGGTGGTAGAGGCAGGAGGGTCAGGAGTTCATGTCATGGCTACAAGGGTTACATGCCACCCCATCTCACCCACCCCTAGCCTCTTCCCTCCCCCTAGAAAACCAGAGTAACTATTTCCGGCTCAGTGCCTGCTTTACCCCATATAGTCTTTTAAAGAATTATTTTAAATAAAAAACAGTGTGCATTTATGGTGTCTAATGTGGTACTCTGAAGCACACATACTTTGCAGAGTGGGAGTTTGGGCTAGTTCACACAAGATAGTCATGAGAGGCTGCCTTCTGGTCATACTTGTCTGTGGTGAGAATACTTAGAGTTCAAGCTTCTAGCCATGTTTAAGTGTGTAGTCTGTTCTTAGGGATACCAGTCACCATGTGGGACAGCACAACTCTTGGATTTTTTTTCTCTCTGTTTAATGATGTGTCCTTTCTTCAGCACGTGTCCCCTTCGCACCTACTGATGCCCATAGCCAGGGTTTTTCCCCCTCCATCATACATCCAGGTGGGCAGGTGTCACTGGGGTAGCACCATCCTGATCCTCCCCCTCCCCCTTCCTGGCCTGGTGACTCCCTCACACTTACACTGATGTTTGGATGGGCTCCTTCCCTCCATCTGATGATCTTGCCCACAGCTAATAAAGCAGGCGTTGGTTGCCTGTGCCTTCCTGACCTCTGCCACATATGAATGATGTGATTTTTCAAAACCAGGGAAATAAAGACCATAAAGTAATGCATCTGTTGATAAAGAGTTAAAGCCACGTCCAGGGCGAAATCTTCTGGGGTGGAAGGGAAGGGTCAGTAAGTAGTCATGGGCGGGGCTGGATAGAGTCTCCGGGAACAATTGAAAGCTGTAATCATACTCACATTTCAGCAAGGATAATTGCTCCCCGCATCCTCGTATAATGAGTTGTATACCTGGTAGACATGCAAAAATAATCTTGCCTCAAACCTGCATTTTAATGGCACCCATCAGCTGGGTTTGATCTATGGCACTCTCAGATAGATGGGTATGCACATATCCTGAATATACTTTTCACTTCTCAGCTCTTGGCATTTTGAAGACTTTCAGTGGCTTGTCTTTCTCCGCTTCATCTTACCCCACCTCACATGTTTCATGGTTTAGAGGCATGGTAACATGTAGAGATCCCCATGTTCTATACCAAGAACTTGTTGTTCATAGATGTGTCTGTTCACACATGTGAACATATGGCGTTTGTGTATTTCCCCCATTTGCTTAACCATTGAGCTCTCCAGCCCCTTATAGGGACTCAATCAGGTGCAACTCCCAATCAAGCCACAGAATCAGCTACTCTCTCCGTCTGTCATCCAGGCAACATGAAACTGTCATACCGGGGGACCTCCCCCTCATACAGGAAGTCACCACAACACTGCGAGAGTGGTCCACCATCTGGAGGCAACTTTACGTGGTAAGAAATGGGATGCTTGGTTGATGCTTAAAAATGGCGCTTCTGGTCCTTGTACCAGCACATAGTTTTCCCTCCTTGGGAACCTGGAGAGGAGAGCCTCTGAGGCTGGGTTTTGCTTCTCAAGCAGCATGATCATTGATCGTTCTGGCTACTGTTGGGAACCCTGCGGCCTTTGACCTTTGTTGTGTTGGGATGCAGTTTGCTCACTGTATTTAGTAAACTGAACTAAAATGGAAGTTGATCATGGATCCCTCTTACTTTGTGTTGGGCAAGGGGACTGTAGCTGCTGTCAGCCCTTCGAAGGAGGGGACCAGGCTGATATCACCTCTGGGTGTATATTTCAATCATGAAAATTAAAATCTACTTTTGCATGGAAATCACTTAATTTTGAAGCCTTAGTAAAGGGTTACTACTAATTATTGTATTTTTGTCACTGACTACCTGTAAGTAATAGGTCTTAGGGTCTGAGGAGTATGATGGTCTTGATGTATGGTGTCCAAGGTGAGGTGAGGAACATTTCAAGTCCTGGCTCTGTGTACAGTTGTCCAGTTCTTATTAATGCAGAGATGTTGGAGCTCTGACATCTTCCATTTCATTTTCCCTTGGGGCATTTCTTTGCACATAAATCCATATTTGCCGAAGATTACCTTTTGTTAAGCCCGTATTTCTATTCAGAGTGTTGATTTCTCATATGCTAATGTTATTATCACCTAGCAAGGGCCCTGGGAGGAAGTCAGTGCGTTAATTTCTCGGGAACGTAGAAAACTTCCTCAAGTCTCCACAGCTGTTTGCTGGGCAGGCGTGTTTTTGATTATACAGTGGCTTCCTATAAATGCGGAGTAATAAGCCCTTGTGGTAATTGTTCATCAAACGTACTCACAAACCTAAAAGCGTGAAGTTAGCCATGAATGTTTTGCGTAAATCTGAGCAATTTCATGGTGGGTATTTCATGTTCAACTTAGCAATTTTTAAACAAAAATACGATCACACGACAAGCGTGAGTTGTCATGGATGAATCTGTGAGTGGACAGCGTAGGTCTCCCTGCTGCAGAGTCAGCATCCTGAACCATCCCCTGGTTCCTTCTGCAAATGGCACATTCACCTCTAATGGGTTGGTGTTGTTAGATTTGCACAAAGCCAAGTCAAAGGTGGTTCTAAATATTTAGATGCATTCTTTTGGTTCTTCTCTGGTGGTAGATTTGTCAGCAAAACAGGTATGAATTTTATATGATGTTAGACAGATGGGCAGGGGGTGGTTAGTGAGATGAAAAGAAACATGTTTTTCAGTAAATTCTTACTTTCCATCTCTTTTAGCTTTCATCTAAGGAATCAAAATTAGGAGTCTGGCATGGTGGCGTGCACTTGTCAAGTAAAGGCAGGGAGTTTAAGCGTTCATGGCTGAAGTCTCTGCCCTGCTCCACTTTCAGTAGTTCTTGGCACATTGTCAGGTCTCGATGAATATTTGTTGAATAACTGGGAAAAAATAGTCTAAGGGTGAGGCTCGCCCAGGCTACCCTGTCCCAAAACAACAGCAACAGATAAAAACAAAGGAAAAGAAGGAAAAGTAAAGGAAGGACATAGAATTAGAGTAATATTCTAAGAGCGTCGTCTTGGGTAGATGCTCTGCAGGGAAGAGCACTTGGTGTTTCTCTGGAGGACCAGAACTTGATTCCCGGCACTGTGTCCGGCTATTCATAGTGCCAACTCCAGGGGGATCAGACACCCTCTACTATCTTTTATGACTTCTCCCCCCCCGCCCCCACACACTCAATCACCCACTCTATAATATAAAGACACAAGTCTGGAACCTAAAATAAGTCGTCAGAGTGCTATGTGTTGGGTAGTGGTAGGGTTTCTTTAGAAACTTCTAGAAAGAGGACTTTCCAATGGTTTTCAAACAGGGGATAGAGAGTGGTTCTCAGATAGTACAGAGTGGTGCTCAGTTTTGAAAACAGCAATTGCACTTTTTACTTTTAATGGAATCACGGTGCTGAAACTATAATTATTAAGTCCTAATTGAGTGTTCAGAGGCAGAACGTTGCAGACAGCCTTAGTCTCCTTGATGGATTGTACCAACAACTGCAAATGTGCTTGTTTGTTTGTTTGCTTTTTTGTACCACAAATCCAGTACGCCAAAATCAAGAAGAGCCAGTTTTCTTTTGATGTTAGAAGCAACAAGAGTATTCCTGGGTAGATACTTGCTACCACTGTGTGTTATGAGGGTCACAATGTCCCAGGGAAGGCTGGTGCAGGATAACCTATGTGTCAGCTGACAGCATGGTTTTGGAACACATGGTGTTTTGAAGACTGTCCCCCTAGGCGAGCAATGGGGTAGCACTGTCATGGAGAGTAAGATGGTCAGTGCTTCCAGACGTGTCCAACCTTTTGACATTGTGACATGTCAGCCAGTCTTTGATAACTACAAAGTTTTCAGGCTCCACAATGGAGCAATGAAGTTAGAAAAAAAGAATCTCTATTGTTTTAAGTGAGTTGATAGTTTTGTGTTAGACTACCTTTACAGGGGTCCTTGGCTGCATGGACACACCTTCAAGCCTTGGCTGTGTACAGGGTGATGCTGGGGATTATAGGCCATGCTGAGGCTCAAGGTTCTGTTCTTGTTGTGTGTTTTATGACTGGGAATGTCGGATGCAGTCTGAGGAGGTGTGCTGCTGCTTGCCTTTCAGTGTCTTAGAGGAACCAAATCCTATATGATGTGTTCTATTTGATGTGAGACTCTGCTTTTCACTGGACAGTTACAGAAACCCAGGAAGCAGTGTCTATTCTCCTTGTATTTGAGGAACTATCCATTTGATATGATCTCAACTGTGCTGTTTTTTTTTAAACCAGAACCTTTACAGTTGCCTTTTCCCCCTCTATAGCAAGATAATAGAGAGATGTTTCGAAGTGTGCGACACATGATCTATGACCTTATTGAGTGGCGGTCACAGATTCTTTCTGGAACTCTGCCCCAGGATGAGCTCAAAGAGCTGAAGAAGAAGGTCACGGCCAAAATTGATTATGGAAACAGGTTTGTTTATTTAAAAGATGATTTCATGCTTAAATTTTCCAATATAATAGTATAACCATAAGATAGGAGGATGTCTCAATTACGTTTTATCATAAAGCCAAATTTCTAATATCAAGATAATGGCATGGCTTACATTCTAATCTGGTTTACCCAGTCTCTCTTGAAACCGTTGCTTCAAGGTCTTCGTGGTGTAAGTGGTGGAGCTAGGCTGGGGGAACCTGTCATTTTTGCTATTTTGTCCCATGCTGTTGTGATCTTCCGTGCAGTTTTTCTCTCCACTCACAGCCTTTGACACTGACTTAGATGAGCAGTAGTGAGCCCTAGACCACTCCCTGTGGCTCCCTTGGTCTGAATGCCAGATTAGCTGTTAAACGTCACCATGAAACTTGTCCTTGAGGTTGACATACCTCATCTAACAGAAGCACAGCTCTTTTGAGTTGCAGTTGAGATGAACTACATCTCAATTGTGTTTTGGAAAAGTTTCCACTTACAGGAAGCTCCCACCCTGGTTTACTTGAGTGTCGTGAAGGGTGGCTCTCTCACTGCTGAGGAGAGCATGCTCTGTTGTTAGCTGCCAGGAACATGACTTTTTTAGTCCTAGTTCTGCCTTATCAGTCGCCAGGATGAAATCAGAGTCTCTCCCACCTGGTGCCTGTTGACTTGTTCACATAGTGTAGAGTTGCAGGAAGCCTTAAAAGTGGCTAGGTCTTGCATTTCCCTGAGGCTTCTTTATCTCAGAATTGCTTGGGGGAGGTTTCAATCTGGGAAGCCATTTCTGGGATTCCGAGTTCTGTTGTCTGGAGTTAGCTCAGTCAGACTGCTGTTCAAGCAGTGGAAAAATTAAGGTGTAGTCCACACCCATTCCCATTTTTTACACCTGAGAATGTGGAGGTGAGCGCAGGTCTTGCCCATCAGCTTTTTGGATTTTTAGGTAAGCCATAAGATTTTTCTGTAATTTACATAATTTTGTTTTCCCCTCCCCCCTGTTTTCATGTGTGAAAGCTCCCTAATATTACATTATGTGTGACTTTATTTATTTTCACCTCCAAGACCAGAGATTCCAGGTATAAGATATTAGATACTGTTTCAATGAAACCTATTACAAGACCCTCTGCTTACAAAAGCAAACCTTTGGAGCTCTGATTTTATTTTCTGTTGGAGGAGCCTGTTTTTGAAGTTAGGTTCAGAGACCACCTGCTTAATCTGGCTGCAGGAAACAACCTAAGTACATTACACCATGGAACAATCTTGTTAAGACAGAAAGTATTTCCAAATGTAATTTACTGCTTTGATAGGAAATACAACCTTATTAAGACAAGTTTGCCTGAGGACTGAGGCCAGTCTTCCTCCTCAGCCCCATGCTCTCTACTTATCTTCCTATTTCCTCCTGGAGATCACAGAGTAATACTAATAATACAAATAAAATAGAAGTGGAGGATGTTGAATTGTAGGATGGTTTGCTCTCTCAGGAAGCAGTTTGTTTTCTCAGCCTTATCACTCATTCATTCTTGCTTTTCCCCTTTACCTGACTGAGTGGGGCAGAGGGGGGGATGTCCAGGGAACTGTGGTAAATGTGGTCAAGGCCATCATGGTCAGTTTCTCTACAAAGATGGCAGTGCAAAACAGGCACATGTGCACACACACACACACACACACACACCCCGAGACAAACATGCACACACACCTATATCCAGATATACCTAAACAGGTCCATAGCCACATTTACCCATAGAAACCTGCATGCACATCCGGACACACACACAGAGATACAGGGACATGCTCACACTGATTTCATGGGGAGGTATCCAGCCCCTTCTTTAGACCCTTTGCCATCTTATGGGACTAGTCTCTAGTTAGATCAGCACTCCTCAACAGAACCGGTGTACTGATTGCAGAGACCCCTGCAGACTAATTGATGTAACTGGCTACCTTCTGTGGCGGTGGTGCTATGGTAAGACCATGTCCACGCCATTTTCTTTATTCCTTATATGTTTAGTGTCTGTCACATAACTAGTTTCAGCGAGCTTTGGTTTCATTTTTGATGAAGTGGGCCTGACCAGGCTGTCTGGACTGAGGTGACAGTGACATCACATGATATCCATAATAAGCTGGCGCATGACTTGATCTATATCTTCCTTGAGGGGGCCTCACCAGGTATGACCCGTAGGACCTTGTGGCTGGGCCCCCAGGAGCTCACCTGCAATACCCACATACCATCAACCATGCCCACACTGTGCTGACCCACCACACAACCATGACCTCACTCACACAATGCTGACCCCATGATGCTGGGATTGACTTTTAGAGCAGGGTCAGGGTTGGGATGAGTTAGTCACATCTGAGAGGTTTTGCTTTGTCAGCGAACTGTGGTATTGAGACAGCTAATGATCCCTTGCAAGACTTTCTGCCATCATGTCCCCATGGATGCTATGCATGTTCAGGGTGCAGTAGTGAGCTCTGGTTGTCTACAGATTTCACAGCTATTAGTCATGCACACTTCACTTGGACTTTGAAGATCTGTAAGTTCTTATTGGAAGATGAAGGCTTTATTGAAATAAAATGCAGGCAATGTTGAGTAATTTTCATTCTCCCATTATAACACATTTTGAGTTACGGCAAGCAGCGCCACAGAATGACATTCTCTGATTTTTTATATTTATTTATTATATATACAATATTCTGTCTGTGTGTATGTCTGCAGGCCAG
>LOJH01008913.1:4761-25643 GCA_001685095.1 Ellobius talpinus
GATCCATCTGCCTCAGGAGTGCTGGGGTTAAAGACGTGTGTCACCACCACCCATCAACTGTTTCTTATTCTGATGCATTTTTATCTTAAAAAAAACCTTTAAAGATGGTATAGGAACTAACTAGTTTGAGTATATTTTAGATGAAAACAAGAGGATTCATGGAAAATATAAGAGAGCTGTTTGCTTCATTTTAGTGTTACAGGGGACATGTGAGAACCCATGTAAGGGTGAAATGAGTAAAGGAAGGTGGATTGTGAGATCTGAAGAGTATTATATGAAATCATAGTAGCGTGTGTGAGAACAAGGGTTTAGCAAGTTGTATTTTGAGATGAATAAAGAAATACGGGATGTTTGCTGAATTCTTGACACTATAGATTATTTTTCTTTAACAACTGATAATTATTGTTAAAAGGTGAAAGTGCCAGGCATGGTGACTTGCACATGTATCTCACACATGGGGAGTCTGAGGCAAGAGAATCAACAATTGGAGGCCTCCCTGGATTATATATAGTAAGGCCTTCTGTCTTAAAAATGTTAAAACCAAAACCTAAAAAGCTATAGTAAAAGCATAGAATTGCCTGATTTGCCCATTTACTGTTTACTAAAGGGGCCAGATTAAATCTGTGCTAACTGTGGTCTTAACCTAGACTTTCAGGCTGTCTCTAAATGCTATCTGTCTTCCTTGTAAGAACTTGGTAATATAAGTGATTGCATAGACTGGTCATACAAGTATTAGGTTAGGTAGGATTGCCAATTATAGCGAAAAAGAAAAAAAATAACAGAATACCTGTTAAGACCATCCTGGGCTATGTAGTGAGTTTAAGACTAACCAGAGATATTTAGCAAGACCCTATTTCAAGAGGAAAAAAAAAGATGCCTTTTAATTTCAAGTTTACTAGAATTCAGTTATAATTTTTAGTGTAGATACATCCCAGACAATGGGACACACTGATACAAATTATTTTTTTGTTTGCCTAAAATTCCAATTGGGTGTATTGTTTGTTTGACGTGGGATAAGATTCAAGCAAACAAAAGTGAGGACCTCACCACCCCTCCAAAGAGGAAACCTGAAGTGCTTTCCCTTGGGGTTTAGTCATCCTTGAGATGCCTTAGAGTGTTTTAATGGCAGCTATGTGGACAGAGGAGCTAGAGATCGTAAAGATGGTTCTGTATAGTAGGTTAGTTGGGTTCTTGGAGATTAGCTTACAGCCTCCTAGAGTGCTGTGACAGCTCAGGTCTACCCAACTTACAGAGCTCACAGAGCCATCTGTGCTAAGTTTAACGTTTTTGTTAGGGATGTATTTGTCTGAGGGAGTAACTTCTAATGTAGAAAGCAAGCACACTGCAGGGATTATCCTGACCTGATAAGAGTTAAGTGGACACTGTAGGCTGAAGAGAACTTAGTCAGGGTTATTAGTCCAGCAGTGCTCCTCAGACTGTGCTGTTACTCACCAAGGGGGGTGTCAAGGCAGAGCTCGGCAGTCCCACTTACAGCCTGTGATTCAGACGGTTTAGTTTAGGCATAAGAATTTGCATGTCTCCAGTACTCGGGTGATTTTCATGTGGTCGGGGAACCACATTTTGAGAACTACAATTGGTACATTACTTTCACAGACTATGGCATTGAAGAGCACCTTTGGGATGCAGTAAAACACACAAATTTATTTGCAAATAAAAGTAATGTATTTAACATGTTTAGTCTAGAAAAAAAACCTAACTTTTACCCCTTCCATGTGTTTGGTTAGATCCTTTTCTTCAAGAAATACCTAAACACAATATATACGAACAGCTACTTCTATTTTGGTTCAGTTTATTTTGTGCTTGTTTAGTTGGACACCCTTGTTTTACTCTAATGAATCTTTCTATTCAAAATACTAAAGAATTTTAGGTTGTGTAGTTAATTTAAAAATTCTCAGTGACATTAGTTTCTTCATAGACACTGTTTACATGTCTTGTTTGATTTAATCAAGTACAAATTATTAAAGACAAAATTGATTCATTTTGTACAGTTACTTTGAAATGAATCAACTTAGTCTTTCAGTTCAGCACTGAATAAATAAATATACATATGAATTATAGTGAACTCTGTTGTGAAAATTATAATAACTATATGTCTTGCTTTTATAAAATAAGCTATTCAAAGAGAATGTGGCTATTCCATGAGTAAGACCTGTTTCCTTTCTAAGGTGGACAGCAGCAAAGAATCGGCTGAAGCAGCTTGTGATATATTATCACAGCTTGTGAACTGCTCTTTAAAGACACTTGGACTCATTTCAACTGCTCGGCCAAGCTTTATGGATCTACCAAAGGTATCTGCTGCCTTTGTCTTATTCCCTTTTGCAGAGGATTCCAGTGAAAGCCCCAGCATTGTTGGTATTGACAGTGAAAGGGTAGCAAAGCAGTATGTGTAATGGAATCTGGCTACTGTTTACAGTGTTGAAAAATAGTATTTAGAATACGCTTTTAAAGAGTTTTTAATGGGAGGTAGAGGCAAGCAGATCTCTGTGAGTTCGAGGCCAGCCTGGTCTTCAGAGCAAGTTCCATGACAGCTAGGACTACTACACAAAGAAATACTGTTTCAAAAATCCAAAACAAAACAAATTTTTTTCATGTGTATGAGTGTTATATTTGCACGTAAGTATGTGCACGTCATGTGTGTCTGATGCCTGAGAATGCCAGAAGAGGTTGTCAGATCCTCTAGAACCTGGAATTGCAGGCAGTTAGGCTACCTGTGGGTAATGGTAACCAAACCTAGGTCCTTTGCAAGAGCAAGTACTTTTAACTGCTGAGCCATCTCTCCAGCAGCAGTAAAACATGCTATCAAGCATTACTTTGTTCTTCATTGGTACGGCTAAAGAATAAGTGAGTTTATAGAATTGTCCAGCTAGTGGAAGTGCTAAAAGATGTGAAATAGACTAATAACCCTGCCTGAACCAAAGAGAACCATGGACGCTTCTTCCTGAGCCTTAGAACGGGTTGTTGAAATTAAAAGTCAAAAGTAGAAAATGCTAGTATTGAGCAAGTAGGGCCTGCTTATTATGTACACTCTTCTGGTAAATGTAATGAAAAGAGTATTTTTGAGGAAAGTTAATGAGGAAAGTTAATGTCAGCATACCTTGAACTGTCTTACAGATTTTATTTTAGACCGTTTATTCTTAGGATTTAGCTGTTTCTGTTAGTCTTATACATAATCAAAGACTAGTCTCTACTATACAACTGTACTTTTTAAAACTTTTTTTTAACATAAAGTTGTGTGTGTGTGTGTGTGTGTGTGTGGTGTAAATCGGGACAGGGTCTCATTTGGTAAGCTTCGCTAGCTATGATTAAAGGCTTGTGATCTTACCAGTTGAGCTATCTTAGCCCACAACTCTTCTCTTTGAGACAGAAAAATTATCAGAATACCTCCTGAGAAAGGCCAGTTGATAAAAGCTGCAGCTGCAGTCTAGTTTGCTAATGCTCAGTAAGTTAGTATCCAATAATTGTGTGTGTGTGTGTGTGTGTGCGCGTGCGCGTGTGCGTGTGTGACTGAGAATTATACCTAGGGCCTTACCACTGAGCTGCATACTCAGACTAGCTAACAGCAATAATTTGAAGGTTTTTTTTAAAGTATACCACAAAGTATACATATATGATATGTAGGTTAAAAAAAAGACTGATTTTAGTTTTATGTGTATGATTGTAAGGATGGGTGCCATTTATGTGCCTGGTACCCATGGAGATCAGAGAACACATCGGGTCCCAAGAACTGGAGTTGCACACAGTTGTGAACTGCCATGTGGGTGCTGGGAACTGAACCTGGGTCCTCTGGAAGAACAGCTAGTGCTCTTAAACTGATGAACCATTTTTCCAGCACCAAAATATGTAGACTCATCTCACAGTTCATTTTGCTAGAGTGCTTCAGGAATATTAAATGTGAATTGTAACTCTAGGTGACTGTTGCAATTGAATAACAGAACTAAATGAAATACTGTGATTTCAAAACCTCTGATTTTAAGTTTCATTAATTTTGTATGTTTTAAGATGGAATGTTTTCTCATGAGTAAAAAAGGAAAATGAGACTCTGACTAACATTTAAGATTCTTAAGTACCTCAGTCAAGTCCCAGTGACTTGGATCTAGCTGTGCATAGATTTTGGACTCTTACTCCTGTTCTAAATGTGGTTGAAGCCAAGTCTTCTGCGGACAGTCCAGAGGCTGCCCAAGGGCCTTGCATTAGGAAATGAGTTACAGTGTAGTGCCATCTGCTTCAAGCTCAAGGGAAAGGAAATGCTCTGAGTTGATATTTTACATACCTGCCATACTATATTTTTGAAATTGTGGTATATGTAGAATAAACTACATTATAAAGCACGTTAAACATAATTTGATTTTTTTATTATCTGGGGCTCTCAGTTTGCATATTTGTAGTGCTAATTTAAGAAATGTAGATGTAGCTGGAACTGCCTCAAATGCTCATTGTCCTTTTTGCCTTCTTTTTCTTTTCTTTCTTTCTTTCTTTTTTGTAGAAAGGATTGAAATAAGGTGTTCCTATACTTTGGCTATCCTGAACAGAAGAGAAAATAGAAGAATATATGTGACCATAGCTAAATCAGGACAATGAGGAAAGAAGTTAGCATGCAGCCATGGGCTTGCTAATAAAGAACTGTGATCATGGAAGATGTAGTTGAGTTTGACATGAAGATACTGTGATGTTAATGCATAAGTTATTTAACCAAAAATTTCGGAAATCAGTTGTTTAGATGCAGTAAGGCAGAAAGCAAGTTAAGGATTGTGGCCAAGGAGGTAGTATTTCCTTGTACTTCATTGTCTGTTAGCATGGCTTCGTCCTCTGACACTGCTGTGGAGATTCTGTTAAGGTAGGTTCAGGGTGAGGTTGGTTCTATAGACATGTGTTGTATTGGTCTTTTTTTCCTTTCCCTAAGTATTTGCCCATTGATTATAGCTTATTTTAGCTCTGATTCTCAAAGTCATATACTTTAAATGTGCTGTAATCCTTGTTGAGAATTTTTTTTGATCAGGTAGGTCTCTGTTCATTGTATATAAGAAGTTTAAAGGATATGCTATAATATTTATAAGTAAAATACATTAAAATCAGGTCTTGAGAATCTTAAATACAGTGTTTTGAGAGGGTTATAAATTTGGAGTTTTTAAATGATTCTTGCTTGTTTTTGTATGTGCTTCTTGGTCCAGTTGAGTTAGAACTTTGAGTTGATTGACCTCAGTCTTGATGATTGTACCACTAATTTCTGTTTTTGTTCTTTCCCGTGTAGTGCAGTGTACAGGACATTAGCTTCCAAATATGGTGACATGTTGGAGGGAGACTCTTAGTCTGGTTCCAGATCCTTTTGCTCTCACTGAAGTTGCTGTGATTTAGAAATACTCTGAGGCCTGCAGTGACATTTTCTCCTACAGGTCCAAAGGCTCTTCTCAGAGATGGAAATTAGTCCCTCTGACTATGCTTTGGTAACTTCATGCAGGGTGCTGCCCTTGAACGGTTCTGAAATTCTTCATTCAGTACAGAGCACCATGCCTAGCGTAAGGAAACCTTGTAAGATTCCATTGCTAATGAACTGAACCAGTGTTTTAATCTTTTGTCTTTCAGTCTCACTTTATCTCTGCACTGACAGTTGTGTTTGTAAACTCCAAATCCCTGTCCTCACTTAAGATAGATGACACCCCAGTAGACGATCCGTCCCTTAAAGTGCTAGTGGCCAACAACAGTGACACACTCAAGCTGCTAAAAATGAGCAGCTGTCCTCATGTCTCTCCGGCAGGTATGTCATGTCTTTTTCAGACATATTTTAGTAAACTATATTGCTTTTCAAATTAAGAAAATTGTTTAATAATTCTGTCAGTGAGCTTGTAAATGAATTAACGGTATCTTCACATGAAAAATATTCAGTGTCCTAATAAAAATAGTACAGTATCTGCAGCAGTCCACCGTGGACGGACTTTCATTCTATTTTCTAATTGTTTATGTGGCAAATTGAGTACAATATGTGCTAGAAAATGGATGAAATGAGAAAGGGGGGGAGTTTTTTAGCCACTTTTTGCTGGGTCAGAATATCTGATAAGCAGCTTAAGGATGAACAAAGAGTCTGATTTCACTCATAGTTGGAGGGTGCTTGTCAGTCTGGTGAGGAAGGTGTGGTGCAGGAGCATGAAGTAGCTGGTCTCATTGCCTCATCTACAGTTTCGAAGCATTGGTGAAATGGGGCCCATCTGTAAGACCTCAGGCCTTATCCCAGTGACTCATTTCCTCCAACCAGGCTCCAGTACTGAAAGTTCCACAGCCTTCCAAACCAGCACTTATAGCTGGGGACCAAATGTTCAAACATGAGTTTCTGAGAGACATTTCACATTGAAACCACAAGGCAACACTGTATCGTCTGCTTCTTGCTAACTGTACTTAAGCTCCAGGGGATTGGGTCAGAACAGTCTCTGATTCCCACTAGTAGGGGAGAAGAGGTGTAAGGAAGTCTGAATGCCTTTCTGAGAGAATGCTCTTTAAAACTTAGATTTTAGAAATAACATTATAAAAGGTCTTTTCAACTACTTTTATATAGAATTTTCTAACTATTAGTGCATTGTCCATTTTGAGGTTGTTTTAATCACAAGTGATTTGTACTGAAAAGTAAGTGTAAACATGATTTTCATACTTGATGCTTCATTGTTGACTTCTCCCACTTTTGAAATCCCTCCCTGCCTGTATCTGTGTTGTTCAGCAAAGTCTTTCTGTGTTTGTTTTACTTTCTTGCCATAAAAAAGGTTTGAATTCCCCCAAAGAAAAGACTCACTGTTGAATAGAGAACACTTGGTTTCTCCAAGACCACCCACAAGGAGTGAGGGTCTTAGTGATAGGCATAGCTAGGCCTACTGTTGTGTTTACCTACTTGTCTCAGTCTCTGTAGACAATCACTGAAAACATTACAAAATAGAAACTAAGGAGAGACTAATAGGCTTTGGCAACTATTTTCTGTGTGACCTTGATTACATTTTATTGTCTGCTATGAGGCTGAGAGCCATCTTCTGTAGTTTTTATAGCGTTCAAGGTCCTTTGTATCCTGACCTCTGCCTAGCTTCTTTGTTCTTTATTCACAGGTCCTATGGGCTTGTGAGCACTGAGGAGCTGGGGTTATTTGTTTTGACCTTCCCAGTGTAGTCAATACACTGTGTCTTGTAAAACAGTCTTTAAAAATTGTTTTACCTACTCATTAATATATCATCATCATAAAAGTTTTATTGAAAAAGGATTTGTGAGCCATATAATTTATAATTCATGTAAAACACACAATTACTGACCTTTAGTGTGGTGACTAGTAGTGTATACATCATCATCACTGTGAATCTTAGAACATCGTCATTATGACCGAAAAGAAGTCTGGCTGTCACACCCCAAAAACCCAGCTACCCCATCCTACCCAGTCCTAGGCAACCACTATTGCATTTTCTTTTTCTGCAATTTGTCTAAACTGGGTTGTTCCTATACATGGAATTGTATCGTGTCTGTCTGTCTGACTGTCTTTCTGGTTTCTGTTACTTAGCATGTTTTCAAGGTTTTTTGTACTATATAATTGATTAGAATTTCATTATTGTTGCTATGTAGAATCCATTATAAGTTTATAGCACATTTACTGTTGACCAATGGTTGGGTTGTTTTCTACTTTTTGATTAAAACAGATAGTGCTTATGTGAAAATTTACATACTTCTGTGTGGTTGTATTGGTTCCCTTGGTGTATAGCTAATAATAGGGTTGCCACATCATGTAGTAGCTCTTACCCACTTAAGGAACTGTCCTCCTACATGTCAAACACTGGCTCTAGGACAGATAGGTTCCTTGAGCAACAAGAGGTGGCAAATCATTAGACAAAGATGTACTCTGGGAATTCTAAACAAAATATGATATCTGTTTTCCAGAACAAAAATGATTAAACCCAAAATACAGGATGAAGATGGAGAATTGCCATCATAAAAACTTTCTGTACATCTTTACTCATGCTTTTTACCCTTTTTATTACACCTGTCCTGTTGGTATATACTAGTACCATCATGGTTTTGATTTACACACAGACACCCCTGTCCCTGCTGCTACCCTTTCAGGCCCCTTACTCCTTGAACTCATTATATAAACCAGGTTAGCTTTCAACTCATGGTGATCCTCCTCCCTCATCTTCCCAATTCCTGGGATTACATGCATGAACCATAATGCCTAGATGCCTTTCTTGGTAATTTTTTTTTTTGGACAGGTTCTCTCTATGTAGCCCTGGGTGGCCTAGAACTCAATATGTTTATCAGGCTGGCCTTGAACTCTCAAAGATGAACCTCCCTCTGCTTCCTGAGTGCTAGAATTAAAGCATGGGCTACCATTCCTTGCTACTTGGTGACTTATTTTTCATGTGCTTAGTGGCCATTTGAATATCTTCTTGGAGAAATGTCTATTTGGATTTTTGCCTATAATTTTTCCTTTGCTTATTTTTAAAATTGTCTTTTTATTATTGACTTGTGTTTGTCCTTATGCTGTTATGTATTTAAATGCTCATAACTAGTGCATGAGCTGTCTCTGGCTGCATAGCTAATTACATATTCAATAGCTTATACTAATGCCTGCTTATCAGTTCCACAGTTTATAAGACAGAGTTGTAGGCAAGTCTCAGATGGCTTCTGTGCTTAGGGTCTTAGGCCACAATCAGTGTCTGTCAGGCTGGACTCTTGATCTGGAAGCTCCAGGGAAAAATCCACTTCCATTCACTCTTACACTGTGGGTAAGTTTGTGGTTTTGAGGTTGACATCTCCTTTCCTCACTGTTTTGTGTGGTCCTTGTTAGAGTATGCTTGCTTACTTAGTTTTACTTTTTATGTATAAAAAGTCATTTGATACTGTTAACATGGATCTATCTAAAACTTGCATGTCTTAAAGTTAGCAGTTAACATTTTGAGTTCCATTTGTTCTCTGACTCTTAACTCCCTCTTCTGCATCTGGCCAAGAGTAAACTGCTTCTAAAAGAGCTCATGATTAGATTAGGAGTATCTATATAGTTTATTTCATAAGGCCAGTTGTGTCATATAGCACAGTACCAAGCAAGATAGGCAGGGTATCTATCACCTGCCAGATCACAGAGATGAGGGAGTGGATCTTTGAGGGGAAAGGGCATTTTGAGAGTTACAACCGGCAGCTGCTGTAGTGGTTTCTCTCGTTTGCACCTTTGCAGTTTTCTAAATGTGGAAGAACAGGAATTTGCAGTGACTTAAGTAGTGACCCAGAGGTCTCTTCCTCCTCTTTGGGCTGAGTCTTACTTTGTGGGTCATGTTGTCCCTTTTCTGATTACATTGCCCATTTTCACCCACTGCTGTGAAGCTGTACTTTATTGATGGACCTATCTAGATTTCTTAAGCAGTAGTTACCATCCCCTGCTATTTGATGTGATGCATGAACTTATAGTTCGTTTTTGAGTTCTAGCTTTGCTGTCTTTCTGCTTTGAGCTAAAAATACTATTTAGATCCTACATATCCTATTACTTTTGGGTAAACATACTTAGTACCTCCCAGAACTTGTGAAAGAAATAGTAATGAAAATGTGTATGTTTTGTTAGTCTTGCCTGTTTCTAAACGTAAGAACTGGATAGAATGTTGCATAGAGTGACATTTTGGGGCAGAATTCTTAAAGGCCATTTTGGAGATCAAATACTGATTTTTGGTAAAGTCGTCTGTTACTAGAATAATAGTTTGGGTGAATATGTCTTGAGTATGGGAAATGTTTAAGAAATTGTTTTCCTTAGAGCTCAGAACTCATATTAATGTGACCTTTGACTCATTTAAGTGTGATATTTTCATATTTTCTAGAAATTTGACAAGCTTATTAGTACTATTAGTTGTTAAATTATACCCATTTGATGGTTTTTTTCTGTCTTTGTAAATATTCTCTTTATATTAGGATTACATTTTTTATTTCGGGAACTATTCTCTAGTCTCTGTTCTAGTTGAATGTGGAATTTTTCTTAAACTGTAAGTTTAGTGTAATGATTTTTTTTATATAATATGACTTCGGGCACTCCAAAGGACTGTGAGCTTGGAGCCAACCCTGGGCTACATAGTGAGTTATGGGTAAGGAACAAACAAAAAATGACACTGTACATTTTTAGAATAAATCTTAGTTATGGCATATTTTTAAAATGACAATTAAATAGTTTTCTTAAGTTATAAATAAGCAACAAAGATACAGAATTGGTTTCATATTATAAACAATATGAGTGTGACTTCTAATTCATTATTACAACTAAAATTTTAAAAATTGGTTTAATTAGTGAAAAGGGAAATATGGCTGTTTTATAGGACTTGATTAAACATTTAAACAGATAAATTGTACAAAAACTTATAAGTAATTGGGCTTTTTTTTTCCAAGGTATTCTTTGTGTGGCTGATCAGTGTCATGGCTTACGAGAACTGGCCCTGAACTACCATTTGCTAAGTGATGAGTTGTTGCTCGCACTGTCTTCTGAAAAGCACGTTCGCTTAGAACACCTGCGCATTGATGTTGTCAGTGAGAACCCCGGACAGACACATTTTCACACCATTCAGAAGAGCAGCTGGGATGCCTTCATTAAACACTCGCCCAAAGTGAACTTAGTGATGTATTTTTTTTTATACGAAGAAGAATTTGACCCATTCTTCCGTTATGAAATACCTGCCACTCATCTTTACTTTGGGAGATCAGTAAGCAAAGATGTGCTTGGCCGTGTGGGCATGACCTGCCCGAGACTAGTAGAACTGGTAGTGTGTGCCAATGGGTTACGGCCCCTGGATGAAGAGTTGATTCGCATTGCAGAACGTTGCAAAAATTTGTCAGCTATTGGGCTGGGGGAGTGTGAAGTCTCATGTAGTGCCTTTGTTGAGTTTGTGAAGATGTGTGGGGGCCGCCTGTCTCAACTATCCATTATGGAAGAAGTGTTGATTCCTGACCAGAAGTACAGTTTGGAGCAGATTCACTGGGAAGTATCTAAGCATCTTGGCAGGGTATGGTTTCCAGACATGATGCCTACTTGGTAAGGATTGCATGATATAGGGCATGATGAATAAATAGCACCTTAATTTTAAGAAAATGTATTATAATAAAAGTTTATTTGCTCTAGTTCTGATATAATTCTACTATTTTGTGGCACACAAATTTGATATCTTTGGTGAGCTTAAAATGAATGATGTTTGTTGGAAGACCTATAGTTTGGGTCAGGTAACTCCTTTTTTGTAACCTAATCACAATCAAATGTTTAAAAATTAAAGTGTGGTTTCATATTTGAAAGTAATATCAAGTTATGAAAATGAGATCATTCATAGTCTGAAGGAAACAACATGTATATTCTAATATCTAAGAAGTATATAGGTTTTCTGAGATGTTCTCTATGCATTTTTTTAAAAAAATGTAAACTTGACATTTTAGGTCTTCAGTTATAAATACACCTGTTATAAGGTGTTTAATATAGCTCAGGAAAGTGAGTATTTTGTGAGAGAAATGTATGGTGTAGCTTATAAGAGGTTGGTTAAATGGTTTCAGATGTTATGAAGCTGTTTTAAAAATTAAGATATAAATATCAGAGTACTTAGAACTGATGAATGTGGCAGTGGCCATTGAGGACAGCACACAGCCAGGAGGGCAGTGGTCGTTGAAGACGGCACACAGCCAGGAGGGCAGTGGTTGTTGAGGACAGCACACAGCCAGGGTTACTCTAAAGGAACCAGTGGAGTAGAGAGAGGTGGTAGTAGCTTTGTATGAACCTTAGGTTTTCTGTGTAGTGTGCTAAACCATGTGAGCTCTTTTCTGTTATATTACTAATGTTGTGGTGCCTGAGGCATTGTATATAAAGGAATGCTTTAATCTTTTTTTTATCTTTGTTTAAACTAGTTTTAACTATTACATAATTTAAACAAAAATCCTACTTAAAAACAAAATTGAAATAATTGAAAGTAGAAATTTATAAATTGTTTATAGTTTTCATAAAAGAATATTAGTCTCCAGTGAATTTTAGTGATGGCTTATGCTTTAATTTTGGAATTACATAGCTAAAATAAATATAACTTTAAAAACCAAAAGGAGTATCTGTACAGTTCAGACACTAAATTTAAAAGATATCTATCTATCTATCTATATATATATATAAGTTCAGATAATTTTTGAGTAAATACTACTCAGCGAACTGGAACATTTTAAAAATATCTGCAGTTTTGTGATTGTTAATCTGGTTGAAACTGGTATTTTATATTTAAGTTATGTAGCTTTTCATACTACTTTCATATGAATAAAGGTAAATTCTAGCAGAGTGTAAAAAATAGTAAGTTTTGGTTATATATAGTTTTTTTCAGGTACTTTATGAGCTTGGATTCTAGGCACTAGTGCAGGAGATGTCTCTCCTGAGAGAAACTAGAAGTGATTTACTCCAGCAGAATGCTTCAATGCCTGACATGGCTCTCTTTAGTAACACAATGTTTGAGAGTACCCTGATAGTTACGGAAGCTAACAGTCTTAAAAACAGGTGAACTTCTTGAGAATAAAACAAAATGTGGCTTTCTACACAATTTATGCTTTCCAAAAGTGATGGTATTTTTCAGCTACATGTGGATGAAAAGAAAGACTGACCAGAGCTCAACAGTAAAAGCAGCTATTAGAATATCTCCCTCTTCCCAAATAGTAAAAAAATTTGACTGTATGTACAGGAAATACCTGTGTTAGGTGTTTTGGTTTTTTTTTTTAATTTTTTTGAGCAACTTTGGAAAATGGATTTGACGGTATATAATCAGTTTCACTAACCAAAGCTTTATTTGAAAACTTACTTTTTGTAAAATTGAATTACATGCTTGAATACGTTAAGTCACTTTATAAGCAAAATGCATAGCACTTAATTTGTTTATACTGTAAAATATATGTTAATGGTTTTACCAATTTGAGAATAAAGATAGTTACTAATGCTGTTGTATTTTTATAACCTTAAAGAACTAATCAAATACACATTACAAAGCTATGATTTTTAGCTTCAGATCTATTATTGTGTTTAAACACAGTAGTAGACTGGCTTGTTTGAAGATACAAAATTAAGGCACATTGAATTTGTTCTTATGCTCTAATAACTATGACATTTACCATGAAAATGATTAAACATAAAGACTAGATTCTTTATATATTCAGAATGAAGCTGTACTCAAGAATTGTGAGTTCAAGAGATGGCTCAGTGGCTAAAAGGTGGTGAATACTCTTGGCAGTTTTCAGCACTCACATCTTGCCACAGCTGTCTAACTCCAGTTTCTAAAGATCTGATGCCTCTGGCCTCCATGGGCACCTGCACTCACTTCCTGTCCACACTCCCAGACACCAACATTCATTAAAACATAAGGATGAATACTTTTAAAAGTTTTTTAAAAGAGTTTTCTTTAAGCTAGCCAGCCATATTAGAAATCTATATAAGACTAGCTTTTTAGCCATAAATATTATTTTAATCTACTATCTTAAATAGGTTTCAGAAAACAGGTCCAACTTGGTGTGGTAATGTAGGCTACTTAAATATTTGAAAATAGGCCTTGATAACAGTAAGTTAATAAACCTATTTGTGCACAACTTGTTTATATTTGAGGCCAGTTTTAATATTAACAAGAAGTAAGAAAAGTCCACCAGTCTGCTGGCCAAAACTCCTTTAAGAAGAGAAAGCATTTTTCAGAGACCAAAAGCTGACCCTTGGAATTAATAATTGCCCCCCCACACACACACAGTGTAAATACTTAAGTTGTTTCAAAAAGGAAGAAACTCATGAATGCACTTGGAAGAGCATGAAGCTACCTGGTGTGTTTGTTTAAAAAAGCTGGCTGGGTGCGGTGCAACAGACCTTTAAGTTATTTAGAAGGCTAAGCCAGGAGGATTGAAGTTCAAGGCCCACTCAGGCTACCAGTGAAAGGCCAGCCTGGCAACCTCATCTTACAAAGGAGGCTGTAAAGAGCTCAATGGTAGAACACTTCCCTCCTATGTGTGAGAGAGCCTAGGTTCAACTCTCCTAACCACTAAACAGCTTTCACCTTACAGAAACTCTGTGTATTTTTATTCTTAAACAGTGTATGTATATGATGTATCTTGCTCATTTCCACCTCCCATTACTCTGTCTTCCACTCTCGCTGAACCCCCTTTTCCCCCAGCAAGTTTTTCTTGTACTTTAATGCCTTTTTCTTTTTTCTCGTGACTCCCTGAGTTTAATTGGAATGCTTGTATGAGCAGGGTGGGAGACCACTGAAGCATGGGCAGCTAATTAGTGGCAATACTGCTGGAAAAAAATGACTCCTCTTCCCCAGCAAAGTTTATTAGAGAGGGCTGTGGCCTCCTGAGCCCCATTCCCCATTCCTGGTGGAATGTCTACCGCCCCATCTAGGGCAAATAAGCACAGGTGCTGTGAGTTCCTGGATGCAGGAGCCATGTTCTGCCAAGGTGGCAGCATTTCATAGCCCTTGCCATCCTCTAGCTCATGGGTTGTTTCTGCCACCTCGTCCAGGACGCCGGCTGACCCATGGAAGGAATGATAGATGTCCTGCTGAGGGCTGAGTACTAAACTGTGAAGTCTCAGCACTTTGACCCAGGTATTAGAGACCTGTCATTTTTTTTCCTTCTGATTCTTCTAAGGAACCGCTATTGAGTACTTCTGAGTGCTGATAGTAGTTATTGCACCTTTTAGCTGTTTTCTTCTATCTGCAATAATAGATATTTACCTTATAATGAGCTAGATATATTTACTCTGAATCCCTAATATTCAGCTTTAACACAGATTTTCTAAAAAATAGTACACATTTGTAACTTGAACTGACAGAAACACATCATAAACCAAATGGCCACAGAATTTAATTCGTAGACCCATTTTTCTGATGAGAGCAGGAGAATGAAACTGGCCAGGCAGTTTAGGATAGGAGACCCCCCAAAGGAAATATTTTCCTTGGCTTAAAATCTGAAACTGTCCTTGGCCCTCTGCACAGTTGTGTCCTTGCCAAAGCCAGATACCAGAAGGGAGGCCCATCTCTCTCCCTAGTGGGCGTGCCTGTCTGGAGTCTATGCCGAGCGGCCTGGACCTTCTGATGATGGAGCTGTCTAGTCCATCCCTCATGCTCATTTCTGCTGCACATTCAATAAAAAGCCCCTAGGCGAGCAGCAGTTCCAGCTTTCTCATTTCCCAGAGTCTACGCAGCTGCACAGCTCTGCCTCTTTTTAGGCTCCCACCTGTGAATCGTTAACTGCTTTCTGAACCCATCCTCTTGTTGCCTATGAATTGCATTCTTTGGATTTACATCCAAGAACTCAGAGGCCACTGACTCAGTAGACATTTCCTGTGGCCACCAGCTTCAGGCACTTGCAGTTTTGAAGCCCACTCCAAAGCAGCACAGAAAGCCGCCTTCAAAGTCACAGACACCCCATTGTCCCCCTGTTTTGGTTTCTCATCTACTATTTCCAAGGATTTTCTAAATCATCTCTGCCTCGAAGTTGTTCTCCACCTTACAAATACGTTTCACAGCTTCACAAACTCTTGGGAGATCACGGGAATTACGTCTTTCACAGGCTTTATTTACTAAGCTCCACATCAAAGACCCGGCATGCTTTTTAACACAGTAGACTCTCATTTGAGAAGTCAAGTTCCATGTGTGTGTTCCCTGCCCCCTGTGCTACAAACCAAAGTCTAATTTAAAAGGACATGCTTGGTATAAAAACCTTTGCTTGTCACCTCCGGGCTGCTGGGAAATCCTATCTTTTCCAGATAACTCAATGTGGTGTAAGTTAGTGTTGCCTGAGTCTGGCCACAAGATAGTGGTAGTATGAAGAAGGTTCTTCCTTACACCACATTCTGAAGATGATCAGGTCAAAGAGGCCACATTTTGGTTTGGTTTAGGCACTGTAACAAGGAGAAGATAAACTGGTGGCAGTGGGAAACAGTTCCCTCTGTGTGATAGATATCCAATCGTGATTCCAGTTATCTGGAGTCACTTTGGCTTTCTGAGGCTTAAACTTGTAAACAATAAAGCAAATTCCTAGACAAACAGGGTCAAAGATACAAAGTCCAAGCCTTGGTCTTTTGTTTTTATTTAGACTGAACAGGAACGACAGACGGGTAACATGTAGTGCAGATAGATACACTGCTGAAAAGTGTCAGTGAATCCATTCATTCAGCATAACCTGAGAGAAAACACAATTCCAGGTTCACTTGACCTCACTAAGCCCTGACTTAACGCATCTGGGCCAGCAGATCTGTATGATGAGGCTTTCTATGACAGCTCACAATAGTGTACTGACTTCTCAAGAAGCACTCAAACAGTAGGTGAATTGAATAACTGGCACATTTGCATATTACACAGACTCTTTTTTTTCCCATTATTGTGCTAGTGTGTTTTTATGAGTAGCAGAGAAGAACAGAAAAAAAGGTGGGTTCAACTGATAAATACAGGACCTTGAGAGCTTGTCTAATGTCCATAGTGCAAGCATGAATTGAAGGTCCTCGACAAAATCCCATCCTTTCCAAGAAAGCGTACCCTCTTCACTGTGCTAGCCACTGGGTGAAGAACCAGAGGGCACACACAAGAAGGCAGAAGTACATTTCTCCCAGCCATGTCTGCAGCCAGATGCTTCCATGGCCTATACTGAAAAACTGCTGAAGCAGACAGTATTGTAGGTCAGCTCAAAGTCTCAGTGATTATGAGACAGGTACTGACAGCCTGTAATCTAAATTATACGGCTTGTGTTCTTTCAATCCCAACAGTCCTCTGAGATCATGTATGCTTTCAGTGTGCCCTTCCTATGCCAACATGGGTGTCCGCAATCTTCACATTACCAGCCGATAAATCATTTGAGGCAAGGACACAAATCTGGAGATGTTAAGTTGCTTCTGTCACAACAGTTAGTTGCTAGCCATTCTCAAATGCTGGCCAGAAAATCTGCTCTTTAACACACTTTATTTCCTGTGTCCAGAGGCACTGCTCCAGCAATGGGGTCCAAACCAATCTTCGAGGTTATGTGACTAGAAAGCAGGCAGCCCTGGACCCCAGTTGCAATAGCTACAACAATTGCTATTCTTTAGATGACCAGAAAGCCCTTAAACTAAGAAACAGCACTTCTGTAATAGAAAAATGTCAGCATTGGATCAACAAACTCCACAGCTGGTATCAACCAATTCCCAATAATATCGAGATCTTAACACGTTCACTTTGGCCTGTACACTTATGGCTTCCACTTCTTTCCAAGAGCCTTGAACTGTCAGTACACTGCACTTCCAACTGTGAGCACCTCACCTTCCTGCCCCGAGAAGGAGAAGAGAATGAAGACACCCCTGGAAGAAAATGGGTGCAGGTGGCTGGAGAGAACAGTGGACTGCAAGCGTCACAGGTCAGGAAGTGGGCGTCTGCTAGGCAGAAGGATTTCCTCGTAGGTTATTTTGACGAAGGGGAATTTCATAGGTAGGAACCAATATTCAAAGTTATAAAACAGGTAGAACTCTCTGTGCATAATCACTGTATCAAAAATTTTCAAGAGGTTCAACAGAAATTCTCTCGTTGACAAGTGTGGTTTGAAGAGGTTATAAAATTTTTTTATAATGGAAGCAAGAGTCTTGTTTCCTTTTGGCCCAAAAATAGATGTTTCGTTTCCCAGGTAAGCAGGTTCTCCACTGTAAAGAAATATTCTTGTATAGTTTGTTTCTATCTTCTTGAATTCTGCTCCGAATTCAGCCAGTTTCTCATATGTCCTTAACACAAATTTTGAACAGTCGTAGGATTCAAACCATGTCTCCGCCCCTTTTCCGGGGCTGGCCCGGACCGTCCATGTCTCATAATAGATCCCAGTGTCATTGTCCTGCTTCACCCACTCCGCCAGCTTGTTAAATGTGTTTCCTGGTGGAAAAAAGGCAACAAAATAAACTGCTTACAAAATGTACTGAGACCCAATAAAGACCAGGATGAATGAATAAGAAATACTTTAAGACTTCAAAACCTGTATCATACAGCAGGAATGCAGGCCTAGCTACATCCTCTTCTAGCCTTCAAGGCCTTTGCGTTGCAAATACAAGATGTGATGGGGGAATAAGATATAAGGGAACTCTTAAAATTCTGCAGTTATTAAAGCTACGGTCAAAGTGACTGTCAAGAGTATAAATACACACAGGCAGTAGCTGTCTTTCTCTTTTTGGCAAGTCTTGGGTTCAGAAGCAAAAGAGAAAAGGGAAGCAAGAACCGAAGCAGGAAAGGCGAAAGACAAAGACACTGTAAGAACAAGAGAGAAGAGCAAAAGGATGAACTGGCAAGAAGTGGGGGCTGCTTAGTAGGCCTGGCAGCTGAGGTGCAGCTCCTGCCTAGGTTTAATGTCTGCTTTAGAGTTGGAAGCATGGTCCTTAGTAGCGTGGTAAAGCGGGCCTTGCAAACACTATGTCATAACATCCAGAGAAGGTCATGAGACAGGATTAGTCATAGGCAAAACTGAATTTACAAGCTTCAAATTCTAGCAGATGGAAGCATTTTACAGAAGAGCGATCACTACTTAGTATGATTCTGGGGTTATGTGAGGAGGAAGGAAGTTGTGAATTAGCTTGGGATGTAAGTAAGACAGAAACCACTCATCTACTGCAGAAAGAGATGGGCTTTCGTCAGGTGAATTAGAAAGAAGAAGGAAAGACTAGAAAAGCAGTGTTGTGTTGGAAGACTGCGGGTTACATTTAAAAGACCTCAACTATAGGCGTGGCCTGTTCCATCCAGCTTGGTGACTGAAAGTGTTAGTCATGTCACTGGCTGAAATCACCTGTTAACACTTCCTTCCCTGTAAAACCCAAGGGAGAGGTCTTACCCTCCCCCACTGAATTATGCATTAACGCACCTTAAATTGTTGTGTAGAAACTAACAGACACTGATTGGTTCCTCAAGTCCTGGGTCTTGTGGGATAATTAGCATCACAAATAATGCTCTCATTTCAGCACCCTGCTTTTGTGGACAACCACCATGCACACAGTAGGTTTACACATAGTAAAAGCAGGCCCTGAATTCTCCACAGGAGACAATGGGCCAGTAAGGTAAATGTGAGCCAAGGTCATATACATAGCGCCTGACAAAAAAGTTCCCGTGATAAAGGAATCAACAGCGCAGAATGCGGTGAAGGCAAAACGACAGTAGTGTCATCAGCTTTCCAGATGAACACTCAGACATCACTCAAGAGGATGGGAGACATATCACAACACATATATCAGGGAGGCAGTGAAACAAAATGCTTAAGAGAATGACTGGGAAGGCTTTCCTGACAGACTGGAGTCCCGTTACTACACCTGGGTAACGTCAGCCTGTACCTCAGGTCCCCCATTTCTACAAGGGAGGAAACAGTAATGATTCTCTCCGGAGTCTGTGACACTGGTAAGTGGTGTGCTTTAAGTATAGCACTCAGAACAAGGCCAGACCCAGAGGAAGCAAACCCTTAATGTTTCTCCACGTACAAATAATTTATAGCCCCTATTTTTTTCAGATACAGTTAAGAGACCTTCCCAATGGGGCATTTTATGGATTCCCTAACCGTTGTTTATGTGGACTTCAATTTAGCTATAGGGAGCATTTGTTTCCTTTATGTCTCATGGACAGAGCAGATGAGCCATGCATCTTCTAGCGAAGCTCTGCATCCGGACCCATTTGGTTCACGGTGGATGGCCCCAGAAGCACAGACTACAAATGACCACCATGAGGCTGAGCATGAAATCTCAGTGAACGAAATCTCCCGCTTGCATACCTATGCGATCGTCCACCTGTACTCTATTTCGGAAACTTACCAGATATGGTCGTGACTAGAGCTAATGTCCCATTCTCCTTCCAGTGTCTGTCATCAATTCCTTCAAAAAAGCAGGCTGCTCCTTGGTTACACCAGAACGGAGCATCCATTTCAGGCCGAAGGTGAGGAAACGTACAGTTGCCAAGCTGAAAAAGCTCATACCACTCCATTGTGTAGTTCTTGCCCGTCATTGTGTTCCTGAATCCAATAGCATCGTGCATAATTTTCTGTGTAGATAACGCAGGTGTAAGCATGCCTTTGGAGTAACCACGGGCTCAGGACGCCTACTAGGAGAGACTCTGATACACAGATAATGCACACCAGGGAGAACAACTTCTGTCACTATCCTTGCAGTGACACCGCAGCCCCTCAAACTGTAGACACCTATCAACCTATCACTGGTTTTGGCAGCTAGGGCTCATTTTAGTAAGGATGTGAGCTATCTGAAGACACTGGGGATGTTCTCACAGCTTACAGTAAGCAAGAAAAGCCGTCATGAATATTTCAGGAAAGTGTGCGCCTACCTCCCAGGGTGACTGACAGCTGGGAAAGGGCTCACAGCAGAGCTTAGAGACCTGATTCCTGCCAGCCTTGCCCTTCTTCTCTCATTCCCAGGAGCTGGGGACTGTAGGGAAGCTTGCATTGTTGCCATGCGACTTCTCCTGAGAACACATGGACTCTTAAAGCCAATAGAAACAAAGTCTTTGTTCGCAGACCGGCAGGCTACATAGGGAACTTGCCCAAGTTGTGTAGTCATGAGCCTCACCAATCTTGGCTTTTTATGAACAAAAACATATCCTGGTTAACAGACTTAGCAAGAACAGTCAGCAATAAATGGAGCTACAGAGTAAAAAAGCAGGGTCTGTACATTTAGGGACTGACCCAGAACAATGAACTATGATAGACTGGGTCTTCGTTCTCTTTTGGGCAGGTGTTGGGGTCTACATGCTAGGCTCTTAGGTCAGAATGGTGTCTTGGTGCCTCTAACATGGAGTTGTGCTAAGGCCTGGGGTCCATTACAAGATCCAAGTCACTGGTCACTTGCTGTAACCTCTGCTTTGTTTTTGAGACAGTCTTATTGTGTAGCC